>CM061147.1:31178902-31356402 GCA_030710495.1 Labroides dimidiatus | reverse complement strand
ACGTGATTTATCAAAGACCGTCCTGCTTCTGCTCTTGACTTCTCAACTTTTTTACTCTCAGCTACAACATGCGTGTGTGTGTGTGTGTGTGTGTGTGTGTGTGTGTGTGTGTGTGTGTGTGTGTGTGTGTGTGTGTGTGTGTGTGTTTGTGTGTGTGGGAGAGAGAGAGTGACTGAGGCCTAAATCCATAATTTCACATGTGGTTCAGGTATTTTACAGGCTTGTTGGCTGAGGATGTTCATCTCAGCATCCAATCCCTTCAAGGTCAGCAGGATCAGAAAGTTTCCCTCCATTTTATTCTTTAACTTTTAACTGTCACATTTTTAGAGGTGACAGGAGACGCTAGAACAGTACCCTTCAGTCATTTTTATCGTAGCTTGTAAATTTAATCATGAAAAGTAAACTTGAGGTCTGAATTTCTCCTCAAACATCACTCAGGGTTTGGAGCCTCCCCATCAGAATAACTCCTCCATCACTCAGACTGAAACACAATCAGTTTGGAGGGACCAGCAATCAGGACGGGGAGTGTTGGTGTACCGAGGAATTCCAGGGGAGTGCGATCACAGCCAGACTGGCGATGAAAGCTCATATCTGTGGCTTAGTGGGAAACCAAAGTCCCAGAAGGCCGTTTGGAGGGCTGGAGGTGGAGGGGGAATTTTGTGAACAGGGTCTCAACACTTCAGCCATAAAGTGGTTTGATGAATTCCTTTTGTGTCCGAATGCAACAGGTGACAATTACACACTTGGAGAATGATGGAATGAGAAATTCATAGTTTCATGACGACTGAACATTAACTGATTCAGATTGAAATTAAAACAGGATTTTCAACAGTGTACAACAGTTTGCAGCCATATTTTGTTGAGCTACACCTTGACACACTTAAGCTGAAGAAAAAATTATTATCTTGATGAAGGAGAATGTATTTTCAAAGTTGGAAACTTTCCATGGGAATTTTCAGAAATTAACAGGAATTAAATGTTCTTTCATTCTTTCATCCAGGACGGCGTTCTTTCATCTCCGTAATATAAGAAAAATCAGACACATATTGTCTCAGAGTGATGCAGAGAAGCTGGTCCGTGCTTTCGTTTCCTCCAGGTTAGATTACTGTAACTCTCTTCTACCTGGTTGTCCTAACAAGTCTATTAGGACTCTTCAGCTGGTTCTGAATGCTGCAGCCCGGGTTCTGACTGGGACCAGGAGGAGGGAGCATATCTCCCCGGTGTTAGCGTCTCTGCACTGGCTATCCATAAAGTTTAGAATAGAATATAAAATTCTTCTTCTGACTTTCAAAGCTCTTAATGGCATTGGGCCATCCTGTCTTAAAGAGCTTATTGTTCTATATTATCCATCTAGATCACTGCGTTCCCAGCATGCAGGCCTGCTCGTCGTACCTAAGGTCTCTAAAAGTAGTCTGGGAGGTCGAGCCTTTAGTTATCAGGCTCCTCTTCTCTGGAATCATTTAGCGGTTGAGGTTCAGGGAGCAGACACCCTCTCTACTTACCCTCTCTGAGTTTGTCTGTTAGGTTCCTTCGGATTGTCGTTGTGGACGGCCTACTGCCATGGACCTGACAGACTCCAGCTGCTACGGCTTCTTACAGTTACAGTTACTCCGTGATCATCTCTACAACACACAAATATGGACTCTGTGTTTATGTCTCCCTGTGTCTTTGTCTCTCTGCCCCCCCCCCCCCCCCCCCCCCTCTCTAATCCCAACACAGTCTCCTCATATGTCTGTCTAACATGAGTCGGGTTCTGTCCGAGGTTTCTGCCCGTTAAAGGGAAGTTTTTCCTTGCCATTGTAACTTGCTAAATATTGCAAAGGTCTGTACTCATGGTGGGTTAAGATGAGATCAGACTTCTTATCTTGTCTTGATGTTGGGTTTCTGTTAATAAAATTTTATTACCATTTACAGGTCTAGACCTGTTAACGCTTTGAAAGCATCTTGAGATAACGTTTGTTATGAATTGGTGCTATATAAATAAAGACTGATTGATTGATTGAAGTGGAATTTACTAAATTAACTGCATTTACCTGATCATAGACATGTATAGATATTAAACAGTTTGGTTTGTTATAAGCAGACGTGTATGAAAGAGGAATGGGGCCACTGAAAAAAAAGAGATAATAATAATGTCCAATATATTTTTTTTTTATTTATTATTATTCTGAGAAAAAAAAATCAAAAATTCAGAGATTAAAGGGGGGGTGTTAATGGCCGATTAAAAAAAGCAACTGAAACCTCTTAAATGTGCCAAGTGTCCTAATAACTTTGTCCACTTTGACTGTAAGTTGCAGCCTCTAAGTTTAGTGTTTGTATCAAATACCACTGTCAACCCAAAACAAAAATCAATCACAGGAGCTTTAAAGCATTTCATTTATGAGTTTGCACAATGCAGCAGGTGCTGGTATCTGGCTTGTAATCTGTTTTTATTTTTATATATTGCATGATTTGTTTCAGCTTGTGCACGGGAACGAAGATTGTTGTCTGGAAGAGGAGACGGCAGGCTGTAGAGACGAGGGGGTGTTTCACATTGTTCCTCATTCTGCAGAAAACACACAATGGTTAAACGATTTATTTGTGAGCTAATGGATAAGTCCAGTCCTGCCTTCTAGCTAGTGAGTGATAACTCCTGGCTGCTAAAATATCAAACCCTTCAGCTTCAGAGGGGCTGTTGTCAACCCAGAGGGCGATGTTATGGCACCTACATCAATTATAACTTGTACCAATTTATGGAATGACAAATTGACGTTTCTTTCCACAGCTTACAAACATCACTGCCAAAACCCACATCCTGGAATAACCCAGAGGACTCTACCTGCAGGTTCAAACTCCCTCGCTTGACTGTGAGCCCTCATCCATCTGCATGGCGGCTGCCCACATTTCAGCAGAGCAGCTATTGAAGTGGCACAAAGCAGTCTGCAGCAGATACTGTCAGGAGGTGTGGAAACACGGTCTCACTCATCCCCGTGGCTCTGCCTCCTTCAGCTTTGATGCACTGCCAGGAAGACATTTCTCACACTGATACTCACATGGCTGCAGAACAGAGAGGCTCACAATCACTCAGCGTGCTGCGTCCAGAACGATACTTCTTCTCTGTCTTTCTGCATTCATCATTCTGCATCTTTAATACCCTCAACTTTTCAGTCTTTTCAGCCTTCTTGGTCATTATTGTCTAACGGGGGCACAGTGTAATGAGTATCTGAGGTGACTAACCAGTGGCTGGGGATGAGTCACTGTGCGGCCCTCTTTTCAGAAGCTGTATTCGGTGCTCCTTTTTGGTCCCCAGAGATGATGAGTAGCTCCAGTCTCAACACAATGGCAATGCACTGCAGGCTATTCAAGTTTGAGGCAGATTACAGGGCGGTTCGAATCCCCCTGAACCGATCCTCCAGCATCGGCGTGCCTCCTCTTTCTAAATTTGAAGCCACACAATAATTCAGACACTTGTGCTGATGGCGGGGCCTCATGAGGGAGGAATAAAGTCTCAAAGGTTATTCGAGTTTCTTTGGTGAGTGCAACAAAGGTTTAATATGGACCAGCAAGACCTGAAGGATTTTGGCAGAAAGAAAAGAGACAGGAAACAAAAAAATCAATGCAACCAGGGAAGAAATAAGTGTGTAACATTAGGCATTGCTGAAGAGTGTTGAAGATCTGTTTGGAAATCTTTATTTGAATTACATAAGGATAAGCTTGCAAAAATATTTGAAGCTCCCCCTGCTGGCCGGCTGCATAAATCGGGTATGAACCAAATTATTAAAATAGAGCACACTCAAGAAGTTATCAAATAATTTGTCTGCTAATGTAGTTTTTTTACTGCTATTTTATTTTTCTGAGAATGTCAGCTTTAGTCAGTTTAGTTCCTGACTGCTCTCCTCAGACAGAGAGTGTTTGCGTGTGCTGGATTAGCAGAGAGCAGGAGGAATGAGAAGAGGAACTGTAACGTAAACTCAAGAGTCATTGAATTTCCATAACAGTGAGCGTCCACTTCAGACTGTCTTAAGAAGATGTTGTGTGAGATTGTGCCAAACCTGAAGGATCTTAGTGAGTAAAGTCTGTGCTAGTTCCTGCAGAATCAGAAAACTGGTTTTATGTTGCATGATTCAGGAACACGCCATGCACCAAACTTCAGTGACTAACTTATTTTAGCCTGGATATGACTTATAAATTTTTTTTTCTTTGAGAGAGAGAGAGAGAGAGAGAGAGAGAGAGAGAGAGAGAGAGAGAGAGAGAGAGAGAGAGAGAGAGAGAGTAAGACTGAGTCACTAAGTGAGAATGATCTCTCATGGGTGGACACTAATAGGGTTCTGTTAGCACCACTTATTGGTCTTAGCTCGCCATCTAGTGGTTGGAAATATTGCACACACAAAGCACACATCTAACACTTTCTCATCAAAGCTTGTAAACTACATTTAAAAAATCAAACTGCCTCTGAGCAATAAGAGTTTAAACAGGCAGGTTTGTAGATCTAAGTTTTTAAATTATTTACCAAAATAAGCTTGCACAAATTAATGCAATTGTCAAAGTCTGAACAAATTCCTTGTTTATTGATCATTTGACCCAACCTCAGGAGTTTAAGAGGGAATACGATTAAACTTGACATATTTATATATGGAAACACATTTCTGTCAATAATAAAAGAAAAAAGGGAAAACAAACTTATTATAATGAGATACTAAATCATAATTTTGACACACTAAATAAAAAAATTGAGATGCTAAGTAATAATTATGATATACAAAGTTATAATTATAAGATATTGATTCATAATAATCAGAATCTAAGTAAAAGTTACAGGATAATATTTCAAAATGATGAAATATTAAGTATTCTGTAATTATGATAAACTATCTCATTATTATGGGATATTGTGTCATAACAATGAGACACTAAGTCTCATACTAATTAAAAAACTATATCAAAATTATAGGATACTTAGTAATAATTATTAGCAACAAAGTCATAATAATGAGATACAAAGTAATAGATATGGAATAGTATCTCATAAATATGAGAATAAACTCATAATAATGTATTATTAAAATTAACATACATTAAATACATTTAATACATTAAAAATGTATTATTATTATTATTATTATTATTATTATAATAAGTTATTAGGTTGTAATAATGAGATGATAAGTTATTATTATAAGTAACTGTCATAATAATAAGATAGTAAGTCATGATTATAAGAAACTAAGTCACAATGACGAGATAGTAGTTAATAGTTGTTAGATTCTTTCTCATAACTATTATGAGATAACTCGTTATGAGATAGTATCTCGTAAATATGAGATACTGTCTCATTATCATGACTTACCAACCTTTTTTTATACTTTTTATCTTATTTTTTTAAACGACTGAGACAAAGTATCTCATAACTGTGAGATTAGCACCTCATAATTCTGAGATATCCATTATTACATAGTTATCTTCTTTCTTTTTTTTTTTTCTTTATTTGCAGAAGTGGGCTTCCATAATATAAGACCCTTCTCTTGGTATAGTGATAACCACAGACTGTACAATAACAGTGACAGAGCATCAATCTCTTCTGTGAGCTCTGAGCTGAACCAACGCTGGGAATCCACCCATCTGATGACGTCACGTGGCACTGACAAGCTGGTGGTGCCGGAAGAAAAGATGGCGGATCATGAGGAGCAGCTATCCGAGGAGGAAAAGGTAAGATACCGATTTCTTCTCTTTAGAGACTCCAGTGGGGGACGGTATCGCGTGGACTTTGGGCTGTATTGGAGACCGACTCTGTGAGCATCCCAGCGTCTATCGGCGTGAATTAATGTGTCTAAATTCCCAGGCCTCAGCTCAACCGCTGCTGCTTCTGCTCTTATTTTTAGCTCAAGTTCCGCTCAAATCTCAAACGGAGGCTCCTTGTACGGTCCTGACTCAAAATAGGAGCCGTGTACACACAAGAAATTGACCCAAGCTTACCTCCCGCACCCATTTGGTTTGGTAGACTTGTCGTTTGTAGTGTGTGTCTCTGGTTTTTAGTGTTATAGAAGTTTTCATACATCAAAGATCGCTAGCTGGTTAGTTTAGCTTAGCCGCAGAATGCTAACTGATAGCTTGACTTACTAACACGCCCTTTTCGCTGTTTGACACCGCTTTTCTGTCCGTTCACCACAAAAACCACAGAAGCCTGGACTGAAATTGTGATGGAGCAGGATCACAGACACATTTAACGGGACATTTAGGAAATATTTAAGCTGACATGCTAACCATTGCACTTCTTTTATAAAGAAGGGTTCATTCGTAAAAATGCGTGGGAACTATACACAACACTTATGATAGAAACATGTCGTTCATTCAGAAATTCTGTTTACGGTACAAATTATATGCTTGATTTTTTTATACTTATTTGCATATTAGGATGTAAATGTTTAACTCCAAGCTGGGTTTACACCTCATCACACCCCTGCTAGAGGTAGTTTTCCCCATTTCCTTAAAAGAGCATAGACACACTCAGCCAATCCCCTGAGACAACATGAGTGTTTTACCACACAAATACACATTGCACAACACTTATATCCTGATTTTTATCCTGGATTTGATAAGTGGTTTTTCTGTCTCTGTTTGGACATTTGGACACATTAGAGGATTATTGGAAACTACTTTAACAACTTGTCCTCAACCTTTGAAAACAAAGATGCTTTTTATGTCCAAAGGAGTTGACAAAATGCAAAATGTTTTGTGTTGACACTTTGATATTTCACACTTAGATGTAAAGTCGACTCAGTTTAGAGGTTATAATTACCTCTGATACAAAACCTGCGACATGACCCACAATAACAATTATATCACGTAGTGACATTGCAGTAGTCAAATTGAAGGTGATGTCTGGAGACATACAATGAAATGCATTCTTCTAATTTGTTACTCAGAAAATAAATTATTAGCAAATGACAAGACCAAATACGAATTATATCACAATTGAATAACATATGATTATTTCCTCAGCTTTAAAATGTAATTTTACGTTGTTTTTACCAACCCCTGGTTGTTTTGTGATACAACTGGCCCAAGGAAGCTGTTTGCTTTTTGCCACAAATAAAAAAAACTTCATAATAATAAGATGATAAAATGAGTCCCAGTAAAAGCATCAAAGATTTCTGGAAGGAACTTCTACAAAATCATGAACAAAATCTGAGGTTCTGTGCAAATCTGGTTGGTAAAACTAGATTATAGAGATCAAAACTAGTGATAGACCGATATGCTTTTTCCAGGGCCGATACCGATACCGATTATTAGCCGTGATACAAACTCTGATCCTTAACTTTGTTTAAATGCCTTTCATCACATGTTTATTTAACATTTTCCAGGCTCAGCAGCATGTCTTCTAAAGGTAAATAAAAATTTAAACAAATAAATAGCTCCCTTAAGTTTTCTACAGTATATAAACTGTGTCAAAATTTCAATAAATATGAATAAAATGTTTCTCTTTTTTTTTTACTTCAAACAATAACAATAACAATATCATTTTCAAGAGCCAAGCAAGCTGTGAAAGTTATAATAAGTTCATAGACTGTGAGATAGTCACGATGCTAATTGCGTTAGCCGGTCAATGGGATTTTCCATTCATGTTAGCATTAAGCTAGCAGACGTTCGCTAACCGAAGCAAAGTATTTAAGAATAGCTTTCCTTTGCCAAGTTTTGAAGTGACCTATTATCGGCCGTCGTATTAAAAAAAAGGCCGATGCCGATATGGGTCAAAATGACAAATATATGCGCCGATAATCGGGCTATCCCTAATCAAAACCATTCGGAATTACGTTTAACTGCCTACAGCGACTTTGCACAGTCATTAAAGTATCTTTATCATCTTATATCTGCAATTGATACATCTTATCAATTGTATTTTTGCTTGAGATGCTAATTCCTAAAATAAACATACAAGAAAGCAAGGCGTGACTTAGCCTTGTCAACAAAAGAAGAGCTCTCTAAAAACAATACTGTGTGCAAGTCAAACATGCCACACTTAAAATTCCAAGCAGGTTTGAAATATCCCTGTAAACTATTAGGAGACATCGTCCCCCAGTTGTGTTTGGGAACCCATTAATTTCCGCTGTCTGGGTTATGTAATGTAGTTTTCAGAGATAAAACAAGGCCAGGTTTATTTCGATCTGCTCCGTATTAGCGTGAGTCAGAAGGTTTTTAGAGGAAAGGCAGCTCATTGACCCGCGGGTGTGACTGCATCATGCTCATCAGCACACAGGCATCAGCTGTTATCCAAGCATTTCATTACAGAGCCAGGGTGTGGAAGTGACAGGGGCTGCTAGATGCTTGTTTTTAGATAACTGGAGAAGCTGTGGTTTAACTTTTGCCAGAGTTTCATGTTTATGTTCTCTTTGACTTTTCACTAAAGTGGTCGCTCCCCTTAACATCCCCCTGGCTGTCTGACATGAGGGTTTGATTTCACAGGGCTGAAAGAGTGTGGACTGGCGACCCGCCAGGCTGACTGGTTGAAAAGGAATCTGGTCCTGTGAGCAGAATCTTGCTGCTGGAAGTAGTTTCATTTCTGTTCCAAGAGGGTTGCATTATGCATCCCGTCCGCTGTCTGTTATTGTGCTGTTAAAAGCCCAGTATTTCCACGTCTCTGCTCAGAGCAATCAGCCATCTGCTTCAGCTCCTTTGCCTGTGTTTGTGCGGCATAAACAAGAAGAAAACCAGCATTTTCATCTGCCAAGTTGTAGAAGCAGGAAAGAGTTTCTAAAAGTCACAAGTACTCATTTTGAATTACTTGAAAAAAAAATGCGAGAGAGATCAGCTGCAGACAGATTCTCAGATTGTCTTTTAACTCCCTGTGATTTCACATCAGTGTGATGATCTGATTTTTAATTCTCCTTGTGAAATGTGTCCCTGGAAGGAGTGACTTTCTGCCCGGTCGCTGTGCTATTTCATAAAAAGTACAGACAGCTAGGAAGACAGGAAGCAGCGAGCGACACTTCCTTTTATAGACGATTAAACAGCAAGTCCAGTTTCTTTACCGTTCCTCTTTTTCAGTCGACTGGGAAGCAGTCTGCAAGCTTCCTGGTTGATGCAGCAGAGAAACCACACATAAGTTTTACACAGGAAACTTCTCTTACTTAATGTCTTTGCTATGACTTCCTAGACCCGAAGCACTGCAACTACCGTCACCTGATTGCTGCTGAAAGAGAAGATCTGATAAAGATCTGACAGAGCAGACAAACCCACATCCTTAATATGTAAGCTTGTGGTGGCTGCTCACCTTGTATTGAAAAGTCTGCAGTGTATTACAGCTTCACAACAAATTAAAACAGTAAACGAACTTTAGTCTCGTCAGATCCAATATGCAAATTCCAGAAAAACAAATTTCACATCCTCTTTAATTTTTTTTGCGAAAAGGATTATTCCCACTCGATGAAACCTGCAGTGTAATTGCAGCAAGTATCTCTCTCCCTTATCATGCAGCTCTGAGCTCTTTGTGTATCCCTACACTTTAACCTGTTCAGCTTTTCTGAATTGTAAAATAATGAAAACCTTGCCACGCTTTCATTTCTCTTTGAAAAGGGGCAGACGTGTGAGTCAGACAAAGTGGTTTGCTGAAAGCGTATCATCTCGCAGAATGTCTTGGAACCTTTTTGAACAAAAAAAATGATAAACTATCGTTCTGCTTTACCTGGAAATGTGACAGAAAACTCTTGATAACCGGTTCCAAAGTGGAGTTTTTTTGAAAACATGACCCCTTCCAACATGGTGCCAACAATTTATTCACAATTCCTCTGAAAATGGTGATGTCACAGCCTTGTTTGCTGCTGTTTGCAGAAGTTGGAGGGTGATAATAATGTTGTGCGCAGTTGCTGAAGAACTGTTTTATGCACAAGCTCATAAAGTTCTTTAGTGTTTTACAGCAAAGTTGTTCTGCCAACTCCTGGTCTGTTGTGCATAATCCAGGAATAACAGACCAGAGCGGTATTTGACCCCTCCCATTTGTGTCTTTGGCGAATGAAGTTTTTCGAATGAAGCAAGTAAACACCAAACATTTGTGTGTGCACAAATTACCCGATTGTTGGCGGCACATGTCCATCTTTGAACCACTGATGAACAGAGCACTTGTGGACTTTGTGGTACATCATTGAGTCATGTCAAGAGAGACCACATGGCTCCTTTCAGGATTTGTTTTAGTGCTGCACAATCTGGAAAAATTGTGCAATTGCGATTATCTTGTAATTGCAATTTGCGATTGTAATGAATAATAAGATAAATTTATTATTCATCCATTTTTAAATGGTCTGTAAAGCACTTTGCGTTATATCTTTCTGTATGAAAAGTGCTTTATAAATAAAGTTTGGTTTGATTGATAAAGGTAAATCCTTTATTGGTCGCTGAGAAATATTTATTTCTATTAAGAACACTCAATTTTTTATTTTAACATTTTGAATTTTTAAGATGTGACTAAAAACGCTTGTACAGTACTGTTTTCAGTACACTACAGTATACTGTTCAACTTAATTTTAGTTTTAAAATGCTGCTTTGATTTTTTAGATGCTTTGGTTTAATTTAGTTTTTAACAGTAAATGTTGTAGCCTATAGACCCCCAAACTTCAAGGCGCCCCCCCCTGCAAAAGTCAGTCCTGGGCCACCCCAATCTAAAAAGTCTGGTCACACCCCTGCTTGAAAAACAAACAACTTCTTAACCAGCGATGCCAGTGCAGTGTGCCAGTCTTTCTCTCTCCAATTGAAAGTTAATGTGGATCGCCCATTAGTGACCCATCCATATCACCGGGTCAATAAATATTTCACAACCATCTAAAGCAAAAATAATTAACAGAGTATTATTTTTGAAGAGCAGTACATGGATGCTTGTATGTATTGCATTATTTTTTACCTGAGGGTGAATAAAAAGTGGTCTTGGCTTTGTAAATGTTTCAGGAAAAGCTCTAAAGCTTTGAATCTTTGAAGCTTCACGTCAAAGAGAAACAAGAACATTTTTATAAGATTCTAGTTTTTGTTGTTAGTTCTTCTTTTCTGTCATAGCCGGGCTGCAAACACACATACTTTTAGCCATTTAAATCACAGCCTTCTGTGCGATTACATAATCACACGTTTTCCAATCCTGATTATGATTCGACTAATTGTGCGGCACTACTTTGTATGCCACTCCACGGTCCTGATAGACCTGGAGAAACAGGGTGAGAGTGGGAAACAAACCTGCTGAAAGACCATACCGGCGCCTTGGAAGTAGTCTTTCATGGAGTACGCAGAAACCCACCTGTGACAGTCTTCGACAGTTTCCTGGATGTACTTCCTGTTCCTCAAAGTTTACAAGTTTGCAAGAACAGAGCATGCCAGACTGCTAGTATGCTGCTTACTGTATACCATCCATACACAGGTCATGTGACCACTTTTTGTTTTGAATTATACTCAGAGTTATCAGTAAGTTCCAAAGTTTATGTTAGTTGAGGTTTAGTTTGTTTACAGAAGCGTTACTTGATCTTGTGCTGATCTCGACCTTCTGATGCTGATTAATAGTGAGACCTGAGACGCAGAACCCCTTAAGTTTTGGTAAACTCTGTGCAGAAGTATTTTCCCAATGTGAAATACAGGTTTTAGAGGGCATGTGTGTGACGGACTCCAGAGGGAAGCTGTTTTCTATTAGTTTAATCTGCTTTATAGAGAGATATTTATAGATTGGATCAACGATGCATCTTTCATTTAGAGCGTAATTGAATGGCTGAATTGTTAGACCTTTCTCGTCTGATTATTTTGTGCACCGGGTGAAAGAACAGTGGTGTTTTAAAGTGATGTTCGGCAAACGTTTAGGAGCAGGGCTGGTTTTAGAACCACTGCAGCCGACTCGCACCACTGCAGGTTATGTTAGCAAAAAAACGACTTCGCTAAAGTCAAAGGAAGTAAACGGTACAGCTGACAGCACCAAGGATAGTGGGTTAGTTCCTTCATGGTGCATCAGAATTAATAATGCATGAGGTCAGAGTGGACTATAAGGTAGATGAAAGCATGCATTAAATCCCTTTTACAAGGCAGTCTTGAAATATAGATAACACATTCACCAAACATCTCAGCAGAGAGAGGAGTGACATACAGAAAACAAACAAAGTCATGCTACAGAATCTTTTGGAAGAAATGCAGAACATTAAAGTAGGTCTACCTTATATGTGCATGATTTAGCCACTGAAAGTCTCAGATTTTAATCTTAGGGTGTATTCACACCTGGCTCGTTTGGGGCAGTTGTTCCAAAACAAACCTAAAGTCTGGTTCATTTGAGCATATGTGAATACGGCAATCGCACTCAAATGTAGGACAAAGACAAGCGGGTCAAGATCGCCAAAATAGGGTGGTCACCATTTGCGGTTCACGCTGTTGTAGTTTGGGGGGCAGTCATGTCATCGGTTGTTCACAGTTGTGTCAAAACAATAGAAGAAGAAGGAGTAGAATAATCAGCAACAGCAGAAGAAGAAGAGAAGGTGATATACCAATGATTATCATGTTGATCCGAACTTAAGACGATCGTGGATATAAGACGACCCCTTTTTCCAAGACACATTTTGAGAAAAAGGCTCTTCGATGACAAAATCTTATTTTTTCATTAAGAACGTCCGCGCGTACACGGCTCTTCTCTGCTCTCTGTATCGAGCACAGCAGAGTTCCGCCCCAATTTCTGACCAATGAGTGAAAAATTTGATCACACGTGGCACTTTCTGTCGGGATACTTTTCACAATGTATTTTTGCTGCAGATTCACAAAACTTGGAGCAAGATGCAGTGTATTTTTTTTACTGTGCAAGACAGGAAAACGAATGTTCTGTTATACTTTTGGCCACAGCGATTCAAATATTTAGTTTGTTCTTGTTTAAAACATTCAGATTTCAAAGTTTGTTGGTGTATTGGGAGTGCTAGAGAAAACTCAGATAAGGTACATTTCTTTTACACTGAGCATCATGGGAAACCTATCAGCTCCATATGTCCCTAAGCATAGCTTGATCTTGAACAGATCTTGTCGTTTTGCGAGCAGCTGACCAGGACCATGGGATTTTATTATAAAGCATTGTGGAAAGCTGAATTCTTGATTGCATCTTCCCTTTAGCTGAAGAATGCAAACACAGACCGCACATACAGAGCGTCGTCTGTACGTGCCTGCAGCGGTGTGAGAGATCTGGAGATGAGGAAAGGATTTGTTTCAGTCTTAACACTTTGTACCTCGTTTGAAGATGTAAAACTTCTACCTTTTAAAGTTCTCTCAAGAGGAAGCCGTCTTAGGTGGGTGTAAGGGCACATTTTACTCCGGAAGACTTTTTTTTGTTGCTTCTCAAACTCAAGAATTGGAGCTTTAGTACAGATTCCACCCTCCCCTGTGTGTTAATTTGTAAAGACTGGTGGCTTTACACTGCAGTGCCTGCATACTGAAGGTGGTAACACAAGCCAGAGGTATTCCATATACTGCATAGCTAGCTGCTTGAGGTAAAGTGACCCTGCTTTCTAAACTAAAAGGATAAGTCGTTGCGGTGCAGAGTGAAGGTGACAAATGTGCACAGTCGAGCAGATAAGGCAGCTGTACTCAGGTTCAGTATTTACTCTGTGTAGAGAGAGAGCTCAGTCTCTGCTATTGGCCTGTGTACACCTCAGAAATCATCCAGGAAGGTCTGGGAAACGTAGCTGGGGAGAGGAAACATTTTCAATCAAATCCTGACCGGCCACATTCTCCTTTTTTGGCTTGCAAAAGATCATTTCTCATTAGCCCACAGCCGCCCACAGGTCCTCATTTTTATCTGCTGTCATTTATTATTCATAGATTATTGCATACATTATCACCCAGACTCCCAGTATTCACCCATAGCCCACTGGTTATCTTATAAACTTGGCTCAGCTCTGCTTCTGCAGTTCAAGGCGTTGGGACCTGATTTCTCCTCCTCTTTCTATCTAGGATATTGAAATGGAGGCATGCCAGGGAAGGGGATCAAATTTAGGGAGATGATGCAGCTTAAAATGCCCACAGGCCAGAATATAGCTGTGGTTCGCTCCTGCTGCGTGCATTATTTCCATCTTCATAGATCTGGATGGGTGCGATAAGGCGATTGGGACGCCAGGATTAAGATCAATGTGCTTTCAGTGTTTGCGGGTGTCATTTGGGATTAAGAAACGGTACTCCCCAGGAGGGTGCAGGGTGGGGTGGGTGATGGGAGACGTGTGTGTTGCAATAAAAGGAGACGTTGCTGGGTAATATGAGGATGAATATACAGTGAGAGAAAGAAAAGAAACCAGCTGGTGTCCAGGCCAAGAGAGCACAAAGACACGAGGATCACACGCTACAAAGGGCCACGTCCCGTGTCCTCAGCGTGACTGTGTCTTTTAGATCCACTTGTATTAATCCCTCAGCATCCATAAAAATGAAAGGGGGTTGACTGTGGCTGACATAAGCCCATATTTACACCTTAAGAAGTACTTTGTCCATAGTAAGACATTGATAACTGTCATAGTTTCATATTCTAATAACCCTAAAACTTCCCATGATTCTGTCCACTGTCTGATGGCCGATACAGAAACTGATCTGTATTAATTTTGATGATCTCCGTTCCTTAAGGCGAGGATGAGACTGAGGCTTCCTTGAGTTGAATAGATGGATCTACACAATGAATCGGTCCACTGCAGACAATATCTGAAACAGCTTTTTAGGTCTGCATCAGACGATACCCAATACCAGGATCGGCTCAGCGCCAGATATTTGACAGATGCTATTTACACTGAAAAATGGATGGATGTTAAAAGGGATATATTTTTTTTTTTTACCACTTATTGAGTTGTACCAGATAGATAGTAGACAGATAGACATAGATAGTAGGGGTGTAAATCACCAGTTTCAACACGATACGATCTCAATTCTCAGAACAACGATTCGATATCTGCTGTTATCTCAAAGTCCGCCACGATACGATTTCGATTCAGTTTGGTAAATCTGTTTACCACATTCTTTTACTTTTCAGGTAAAGGAAAAAAATATATTGATACGTTTTGAAACTTTTTTTTGCCAAATGTTTTGGGCATTTCCATGATAAAACATTGCTTAACGAAGTGAACAAATTCTTGTGTTTCACTTCAAAGTGCTGCAGTTTTCAGTTTTAATGCACAGGTTTTTTTTTGCAGCATTCATCATTAAGGGTCTCCTGTAACCTCTGAAGTACTAAAATTACAACATTTGTGTTGTACCACGTTAGATCCACATGGTTCTGCTTATGTGCTGTACTGTTTACCTAACCCTAAAACAGAAACAGAAACTGTTTGTGTGATGTAAACGGCCACTCATTCGTCCTGTTTCCTTCAGACTTTGCTTTGTTTACATGTTGCACATGCTCCGTCTTCTGATCCGTCTTTTCTCTGGATTCTGAAACACTTCCATACCGCGGATTTACTCCAGAGAGGGGAGTGAATGTCTTTATTATCTCTTTCAGCTGCTAGCCATTACCTGCTATCTCTGTTAGCAGTGTTGTGACTAGCAGTTGAGCGGAACCTGTCATAACCAAGAATGTGTGGGGACTTTCAAAATAAAAGCAGACGGTAAAAATTGCGATAAATATCCCTAAACCTAACCCGATGTTTATACTTTCAATAGATTTGACTGAACCATAGTTCAAATGATCAATTTATCGATCCAGATTGATGGACCATTACACCCCGAATAGATTGAAATTTTGTTAATCCTTTGGGTAGGTTCAGAACCCGGGTGGTCCACCAATCAGAAATATTCAACTTGCAGGCCCCACCCCCTAAAGTTCCTGAACATCTGGAATGTACTACTCCTGAAGAAGAGCTGTTTGAAGGGGTTGATTCAACTACCCAAGAACTAAATTTAGACCCAAGTTACTGTGATCGAAAAGCACTTAATCCCTTAAAGTCTCTAGTTCTCTGGTGAAATTTCCGTGGTAGAAAGTTGTCCAAAAAAAGAAAATAAAAAGGGGAAAAAACCACATGAGCCCATTTTTTAGACCCCACCATCACAGGCGCTAACTGTAGGATTCCTGCACCTGTAAGGCTGTTTTAAAGATTGCTGATGTTTCATAAACCTTTATTCAACCAGGTAAAAGCCTCTGAGATTAAAATCTTTTACAAGAGTGACCTGGACATCACGCTCATGCACTACCGTTTAAGACAAAATATGCGAAGAGAACAGATATTTAGGGATGAATTAGGGGGTGAATCCTTCGGAAAATTATGATAACGTCAAGAAATTTAGGAGACACAACATTTTTCATGTTGATGTTGAATACGCATGCCAAATTTGAATTTGTTGGATAAAAGTTTTTCAGGAGGTTCCCCCGACATATGACATCCTGCACCTGCCTCGCTTTCATATTGCAAATAGTTAATTGGCCAGTTATTGGCAGTTTTGCATACGGCTAATGCTACAACCAAATGGGCCGTTCTGTTCCTGTTATGACTGGATGTACATACAGATCCAGGTCAATAAGATGCTGGAAAATGCCGATAAGAATTGATCAGTGTTCACAAAAGTCCAAAATGATGTAATGACTTATCTTGTTTTGTCCACAGACTGACAGACAAACAGACAGTTAAAGAACTTTTTTGTCCTTTAAAATAGATGAACAATAAGCTCTTGAAAGCTTTGGTATCTACTAGGGCTGCCAAGATTAGTCGACTAGTCCCGATGACGTCGACCATCAAAATTGTCGGCGACCAATTTAATAATCGACGTCGTCGTTTTAATACTTTTTTAAACTTTATTTTTCCCTCTAAACTGCCGCTGTACTTTCACCTGTCTCGTCTGCCGTTCTGTCCTTGACGCATACGCGCAGAAGTGGTAACCGAAAAGTTATGCCCAACAGTATCATGGCTAGCCGGCGACAGAGCTCAAAAGTTTGGGAGCATTTTTCCAAAATAAAGGAGAAAAGTGTGCAATGCAAAATCTGCAAAGCAGAAATGTCCTTCCATGACAGTACGACGGCGATGCACGAGCATCTGAAAAGACAGCACGCCGTGGCTGATTTATTTTCTGACAAAGAATGACAATCTCGGTGAGCTAATTGGCTAGTTAGCTGCTAACATTAACGTCAACAGGGAGCTACCTACTTAATAGCGATGTCATGTTTGAACAGAAAATTGGTACATTAAAAAAATGTCAGAAATGCTGCTACAAGCTGCAAAGTTCATTAAAAGCTGAATGAACTATGATATTAACTGTCTTCATTTTTAGTTAGCACATACCTTAAACACTTGAAGCTGGAAGCTAATGATGTTAGCTGTATGCTGGTGCAATAAGCTGCAATTTATGTATGATCCGAATAGTCGACTAATCGCAAAAAATAATCGGTGACTAGTCGATTATCAAAGTAATCGTATGTGGCAGCCCTAGTTTGAACTGATCTGTGTTTATTGAAATCTTACATAAAATCCAGCTTCATTTGTGTTCATTTTTTTTTTGGCATCTAAACGTCTTAAATGTTCGTTCCAGTGAGAGACATGAAGTCCGTCCTTCCATCCATCATCTGGAGGCATAAACTCAGTCAGACTTTATCCGTGATGTGACAGCCCAGCAAACGCAGAGAACTCTGAGTTAGTTAATAAAATCCTCCACAGAGACTCTTTGCCTTGAGCTCGGTCTTTCATGTAGGACGGTGACAGTTGGTATTCAAAACTGGGTCTCGGAGCTCCTAAGTGTCCCAGAAGCCTCCCTCCCAGTGTGACAGGCTGACGCCGGATCTCTGCTTCACCTCGTAGCTCCATGCTCAAACTCCTAATTACTTCTGCAGAGACTTATTCTTAACGTCTATTGAGTGGTGCACACGTCTGATCTAAAGTTGTTCTTGTTAAGGTTTGATCTCAATCCATGTCTCTGAGAGGGCTCTGCAGGGGGAAAACTGATCAAATGGAGGACGTGACACTTTTTTTTTTTTTTTTGTCAATGCACCCGTACAGCATCTTCTAACAGCAACACAGCAGCGTATGTGGTGTTATTGTCCACAGTTTACCTTCAAAACCATTCTTCAGATCATTTAACGCCAGACAAGAAGAGCGTACTGTTCATGTAAACTGTACGTTTTATTATTTAACTTGTTTTTAGGCTGTTAGAAAAAGTAGAAAAGAGACATTACCGCTTTTATTAAAATCTTGGTTCCTGTGCAGTTATAGAGGACTGAAGTCTGCTGCCTCAGTGTGTTAGTGGAACTGCTCAGAGGTACTTAGAGGAAAGAAGTATCTCCCTTTTCTTCACCAGCTTTTAACAGTCAGTGTCTTTCTCATAATCAGCTAAATGAAGTATCTCTGTGCACTTCATCCTCCTTTGAGTGCTTCATTTTAAACCTCATTTCACTCCCCGAGCTTCAGCTCCTCTCATCCTCTCCTCTTCTAGCATGCCATCCACATTCCTCTGGATCATCTTAGTTTTGTAAGCACCGCTTTTTCCCGAGCGATGGACTCTACGTGTGTTATCGTCATCTTTTTTCAAGAGCCTCTCGATGGAAAAATGTTTAATAATCGTTCAATTCAACGCTCAGTTATTATCAGCAACTCATCAATGAATCTTTGAGCTTCGTTCCGTCAAAAACTATAAAAATACATCGTTCCCATAGCAACACAATCCCACTTCTTGTTGTATTTTTAAATGGTCAGTCGGATGGGTCATAATCAGTTCAGCAACAGAAAGCGCGCTCAGATGGCGTTGTTGTCTGCAGAGGTGCTATGGTTCCAGCAACATCATGGTGACGTGACCTTGAGAACATCCTGATGCAGCCACACACCACACTGCATCATTCCCCAAACGCCGTCTGACTCCTGGCTGGTCCTGTTGGCTCCTCCATCTTATTTAGCAGGGATCTCACCAATTCTGAATTTTACGATTTCAAGTTCATTTGGCGGCAGGTACTCTGCCATCAAGCCGTCTCCCAAAGCCTTCGTCGTCTTCCCCTCTAGTTTTGGCTTCTTCTGCATCCCTGTGCTTCTTAAATATCCAGAGTTCTACAGGAATCTATCGAGGTTTTGGCTTCAGAGTGACCAGCTGAGCACGGTGTAAACATAGCATCATGTTTTTCGCTTTTATGGATCCCAAAAACATTAAATTTAATGGATGAGCTCATGTCATTTTAGGGCTGGGTACTGAACTTTGGTTCTTTTATGGTACCAACAGAAATGCTTCAGTCGTACCAAGTTTCAGAATATGCCTCGTCTTTCTGTGCCAAGTTTTAGTACCCAAAGGGTTAATCACATGACCACCGATGATTGGCTGTGACGTGACACGTGGTTACGGCATGCAGGACAGTGTTGCAAACTGTCTGACACTATATTTAGTGACTTTTCAGACTCTTTAGCGACTAAATAGTTTGGAGACGGAGTGAACGCACGTATTGATCTGCAGCAGCCGCTGCTCGTTGAGAAGAAGCCCCTCCTCTATCCAAACACTCACAGACAGACTCCTCACACACAGCTGAGTCCCTCCAAGCTGCAGCCAGAGCAGACGACTGCGTTCAAACGAATCGCACTGGGTTGATATTTAAAAAAAAAAGCAAGAATTGACATAAGAAGGTTCATTTATAGTTATAAACCTGACCTGTCGCTTGTTTGCAGCTGGAAATTATCTTTTGTTCATTCATTCATTTATTTAATAAAACTGCTTAGAGTAGAAAAATACTAAAGCTGAAAATTAAAACTCAAAACTTGTACCGTAATGTAATTTTCTTTTTCTTAGAATCAATATAATAAAATCCAAAAAAGGATGGTTCAGGAACCAAAACGAAGTGAAGGTATCTTTTCGGTTCAAGTGTGAAAAAGTTTCGATTGACACTCAGTCGTAGCTCTGAGTGGTTCCACTCAAAGTCCAGACAGACGGTCTTGTTGTTTTTGAAGTTCCAGCCTCTGTCATCACTTCCTGTCTCTGAACAAAGTTCCGTGTTTTCACCCTGAGTGTGTGATGAAAGTGAAGGATAACTGGATGCTGGGATGTGAATCTGGTTGTTGGAGCAGCGTCCAGGCTGCTGTATGTAAACGGAAAGTCTGTTTACTCTGTCGTCATGTGTAATGAGGGAGACCCGATGCAAATTAGGCGTCCTCACGGGGATCAGACTCACAAACACAATTTTTCCACCAGCTGTTTAACACAGAGTGTGCATGTGTCTGCACACACAGAAACACACACACTTCCATTGTGCTACACATCGTGGATCGTTAAGCATAAGTGGGTCATGATGCTTTCATGGCAGAGGATTAGACTTATGCAGATAAACTTTGATCTCAACATCACTAACACACACACACTTGCACACACACACACGTTCCTCCCTCAGCGTCTTCCTTTCTCCCGGCATCGCTCATTAACAGGAATCAATCTGCAGCTCTGCACGGTGCCAGAGCACTTGTAGACACACACAGCTAATAAGGGCCCAGGGGACAGACACACACACTCTCACACTCTCACTTATACACAAATACGAACACCTTCCCTGATACAGCAGCTCTTGAGAGCAGGAGGAAACTTGGCTAAACCCCTGCTGCTGACAGAGAGGTAGAGAGATACAGCCGTACAGCAAGAGAGAGGGAACGTGTACCGGAGTCCTCAGCACATTTTTATGTCCTTATATGGTCGTGAACCACGCGGGGGAGGGAGGGGCTGTCGTCTCGCTGTCAGTTTGACATGTGACCTGGAAACAGGAAGTGTAGTGGTGAGGCAGAAGCAGCAGAAGAGAAGTGAGGAAAGGGGAAATGATTGCTGAGATGTGCTTCAGACTGAGACAGATACTGAAGGACGTCACTCTCTAAGCTCAGACACGGTGACATTACCCCCTCTGTTGGACACACACACACACACACCTCGTGTTTTCATCTGGGATTAAATCTGTGTGTGCAGTGAGTTGATCTCAGACTGGTAAAGAAATTAAAACGGTAACATGGGATTATATTTGAGCTTGACAAGTGAGGTTTTATTTATTTATTTATTTATTTCCTTTTTTAAGGATCATTTTTATCCTTTTTCATCTGGAGTTTCATTTCTAATCGTAGGAAAAGTACAAAACACAAGAAACCTTTCAGAGATCATATCTGGAGCTCGGGTCTTCAGGGATTTTAGGAGCTAAAACTGACTTTAGAGGAGAACTTTTAATAAACCCCTTTTCCACCAAGCCAGCTCCAAAGTTAGTCAGGAACCTTTTCAGGCAACAGTTCTTTGTATTTGACCCCCCAAAGTAAAACCGGTTCCAGAGTTGCACCAACTTTAAGAAAGAACTGCTGACATCAGGAGCTGGAGGCGGAGTTATTGCATCAAATATGAAACCAAACAAAACTTAGTTGTACTTATAAACAGCCTCACTGATAAATAAATAAATAAATCAAATCAGTTTTTAATAAATGTATGGTTAAAATTCCACCCTATTATTTCAGATTTTTCAGCGTTTATTTGCATCGTTAAGTACAGCACAAGCAGCAGAGTTCTTCTGATTACTCCTCCACCTGAACATTTCTCTCATCTTCATCCTGGTCACTTTAAGGAGACTGTAATGACGGACGTCGTGCTCACGCTGTGGATTCACTCGCTCATATTACGCTCGGGCAGACTTTTCATCCTCACACCTTCTCCTCTCCTTCTTTTACGATCGGTGAAAAACTGTTTTCCTGCTTTTGGTGTGGAAACTTGAGGCTCAACAGCATCCAGCTCCTCCTCTGAGGAGGAGATGTTGATCAAGAATACAAGATCTGATCTGTGATTCCTCAGTCTTAACTTTTTCTTCTCTGTTGGTTTGTTTCCCTGCAGGTACGCATAGCAGCTAACTTCATCATCCATGCCCCGCCAGGAGAGTTCAATGAAGTTTTCAACGGTGAGTGAGCTGTCCGTCTCCCTCTTTGTAAGCTGCGTTTCCCCACGAAGAAATGGGGGTCAAACTGGGACGTCATTTAAGACCCTTAAGGGCCCTGCTTGGGGACAGAATTTGACGTTCTACAGCAGAGGTCGGGTTTTGGATACCAATTTTTTTATCAGTTCTAACAAAAAGAAAATTTCACTACATGTTATGGAACAAATATTGAGTTTTATTTTTCACCTACATTAATTTCCTACTCTGAGCAGTTTTTCTACTATTTTCTTCTTAAAATAGAAAAACAAAACAAATGTTTGCCAGTGCAAAATAACAGGTGCAAACACATGACAGGTCTGTTATACTGAGTACACAGTAAATGTAAAAATAAATAAATAAATAATAAAACTATAAATGAACTTTCTTCCATCCATTCTTTTTTTTTTCATGTTAAAATAAGAACCTCCTCCTTTATCCGGGCTTTTGACCAGCAGAAGTGACCCAAAAGAGAAAAACATCAGCGCGATTCATTTGCACGCCGTCGTCTGCTCTGGTTGCAGCTTGGAGTGTCTGCTGTGAGCGGAGGAGTCTGTGTTTGGAAAGGGGAGGGGCTCAGCGCAAAACATGCTTTCACTTGCTAAATATTGCAAAGTGCTGTACTCATGGTGGGTTAAGATGAGATAAGGCTTCTTATCTTGTCTTGATGTTGGGTTTCTGTTAATAAAATTTTATTACCATTTACAGGTCTAGACCTGTTAACGCTTGGAAAGCGTCTTGAGATAACGTTTGTTATGAATTGGCGCTATATAAATAAAGACTGATTGATTGATTGATTGATTCACTCCGTCCCCAAACTCCAGAAAAGTCGCTGGATTTGTCGCTTTTTAGGAAAAAAAAAAAAGTCTCTAGAGAGGTCTGAAAGTCATGAAATGTAGCGTCAGAGTCGCTAATTTCGCAACACTGTCCTGCATACCACAACCATGTGTAACATTGCAGCGAATCACTGGCGGCATCATCAGATCTTGATCACATGATTAACCTTTTGGGTACCAAAACTCGGCATGGAAAGATGAGGCGTAATTTGATACTCGGTACTACAAAAGCATTTCGATTGGTGCCATAAATGAACCAAAGTTCGGTACCCAGCCCTTAGCAATGACAGAAAATCTGAAGGCTGCCCGTCATTTTGACGGCTTAAGAACCCCGACAGCGATCCAATCCACTTTAACTATCACACATCCATTCATTAAGCACATATCACACCTGCAGCAGACCCTCTGTCCTGTTAGGCTTGTCTTACCCGTTTAAACGTTGGAATCGATTGGCGCCGCTACGACTCACACAGAACTGAAGTTGCCTCTCTTGTAAATCAGGGCCACGTGCTTCAGGATTTCCTCCCAGTGAAGGGGGTTCTGGTAGGATCAGGAAACCCGTCTTTCAAAGAGTCACACCGACTGCTCTTCACTTCACCGGGTGAAATGTTTCCAGACTTTAAAAACGCTCGCTGAAGCAGCGCAACCTGATGCTGAGCTCCTCTGCTACGAGAGAGCGACAGAAATCTCTTACCGAAAAAAAAAAACATGATCCATTTTAGCTTGAAAGCAGTTCTGTGTTGTTTTTTCAGTCTAATTAAAAAGAAGTGTATTCTCAACTTAACTCAACTCAACTTTATTTATAGAGCACTTTAAAAACAACCACAGCTGAAGCAAAGTGCTGTACACAAAGGCATTAAAATAAATAAATAAAATACAATGAAAATAAAAACAATAGGACTTAAATAACTGTTTCATTGTTTTTAAAACAATAAAACAGTACTTAAAAAGTAAGAACAAGCCATATAAACACTAAAACAGGAGTCGAGTCTCAATCTGGGTTAAAAGCCAGGGAATAAAAATGGGTTTTAAGACGAGTTTTAAAAACAGACAGTGACGGGGCTCGTCTTATGTGGAACGGAAGATCGTTCCACAGTTTTGGACCGGCAACAGAAAAGGCCCTGTCCCCTCTGAGCTTCCGTTTAGACCTCGGTATCTTCAGGAGCAGCTGATCAGCTGACCTGAGGCACCGAGCAGGAGTGTGGGGGTGAAGGAGCTCAGGGAAGGTAGGATGGGGCCGGACCATTCAAGGATTTAAAAACAAATAAAAGAACCTTAGAATGGACTCTAAAATGCACAGGCAGCCAGTGGAGGGAGGCCAGGACGGGAGTGATGTGCTCCCTCTTACGTACTCCAGTTGGGAGGTGAGTGTCCCAGCTGTGAGTGATTTTTATTTTTAAAAAGCTGCTGACAGCAGGGTCTGTATTATCCAGCATTTTGTCTTTCTATCCAAAAAAACAATAAACCTGCCCTGCACAATTAATTTTCAAGTTGTATTTGAGTCGATTTTACGATGAAATTATAAATTATATTAATAATCAATAATCGGTCGAATTAATCGGTTGAGCTCTGCTCTCTGGTGGAAATCTGGAGGGGGTGAAAGTTTCAGCCCTAAAGGAATGGATCCGGACAGTGTTGGCTCTTAAGACGCTTGTAGCAGAGTAACAGATTTGTTGTTAAGCGTTGACGTTTCTCCACGATGCTCGACAGGCTGAAGTTCACGCTCAGCTTCGTTAGATATCAGACCGTTTCTGTGTGTCTCGTTTTACCTCCGAGGCCTCTGAGGAAATAAAATGAGACTGTGGTGTTTTGGTCAAACTTGAGCTCACTGTACAGAGCCAGTGTTGACACCACGCTGCTAAAGTAGTGTGAAGTCCAGTGTGTGTGTGTGTGTGTATGTGTGTGTTTTGGCATCGTTAAAACCTTGTCCTGCCTCGATAAATGTCGTCACCCTGTAGGAGCGCCATTGGGCTGTCTGTCTGCCTCTTATCACAGCCTGACAGCCACACACACACACACACACACACACACACACACACACACACACACACACACACACTATAAAACACAGTCCCGTCTTGTCCCTTTCATCTCTGTGTGATTTTACAGCCTTTTCCACTGAGCTAATTCGTCATGTCTGCTCCACACTTCTGGTGTAAACGCTGCAAAGACTGACTGCAGGTCACTCTGTTTTTCATGTTGGTGTGTGTGCGTGTCTGTGTGTGTGTGTATGTGTGTGTGTGTCGTGGTGTTAATGAACTGTCTCTGCCTTCTGTCTCTGTCTTTAATAATCCCACCATTATTCTCCTCAGATGTGCGATTGCTGCTCAACAATGACAGTCTTCTCAGGGAAGGTGCAGCGCAGTGAGTCCAAATCTTAAACTAAGATCAAAGAGTAAAAGACACCTCATAGTTTCATGTTTCATGTAATTAATTAGATTATAATTAAAAAATAAAATCATGTTCTCAGAGTTTTCGTGTGAAGTCTGAAGTGTCTGAGCTGACTCTCCGTCTCTCTCTGCAGTGCATTTGCACAGTACAACTTGGACCAGTTTACTCCGGTGAAAATCGAGGGAAATGAAGAACAGGTAAAGTGATGACGTGAATCTGCACAGTTCTCCGTGTTGGTTGTTTAATAATAGATAAATAGATAAATAACGCCTGATGTTTTAAGAAGCTGAATTAAAGGGATTAAAGAGTAAAGCATCTGGAGACACTGAACCAAACAAAATAAGTGTTTAGCGCAGGGGTCGGCAACCTGTGGCTCCGGAGCTGCATGCGGCTCTTTAGCACCCCCCTTGTGGCTCCCTGGAGCTTTTTCAAAAATGTGTGAAAATGGAAAAAGAATGATTTTTTTGTTGTTTTTGTTGTTTTAATATGGTTTCTTTAGGGGGGGGGACCTGACACAAATATCCTTATGCTGTAAAAATTAATGTAATAAATACTGAATTTCAGAATTGCGCCAAATAGCAGAATTGCGTCACAGCCTGCGACACACAGTGCAGGTGGCTGTTGTAAACAAACAAGGGTGTGTCACGGGCCATGGGAAGGGAAAAAGAGAACGATTGCTGTTGAGAACAGAGGATTTAAGGAAGAATGGACAGAATCGTTTGCTTTCATTGCCAGTGCTGAAGGACTGCCTGCATGTTTGATTTGCAATGAGAAGTTGGAGCCACATTTCCAGGTAAAACATGCTGAATTTGCAGCCAGTTGGGACTGAGAGAAAAAGTGCAATTGCGGGACTTGTGGAAAAATTAGAGGACCGCAAAAATAGTTTCAAGAAGTGGACTGCATCTCCAAACTCTACGGCTGCTGCAAGTTTTGTTTCAGCCCGGGAGATAATAAAGCGTGGGAAACCATTCACCGATGATATTCTGCTATTCCACGGTGCTCAACCCAGTGATACCTCAGGGCGCCACACTTGTATTTCTATAATTTAATCAATGCAACAAAACATAAAACATTAATATTGTGATGGACGTTAAACTTGAAGCACCAAATATGGTACAGCAGAGTCGTCACGTGGTGCGTCATTCTCTCCAGGATGTGCTGCTGGGAAAATAAACATTTAATCATGAATGCTCATTTTGTATTTGTAGCCTACTTAGTCATTTTAACAGTAGGCTTATATAGCTGATATACTGACAGCCTATGTTGCCTTCATATTAGGCTTATATAAGGCTTTTTTTAATTTTTGCGGCTCCAGAAAGGTTTGGTTTTTGTTTTTTTGGGCCAATATGGCTCTTTGAACACTTTGGGTTGCCGACCCCTGGTTTAGCACAGCTTCCTGTCCTGCTAAACCTGCTTTGTGTGAATCGAGGCATTGCTGCTCCGGCATCCAGCAAAAATATCAGATCTGGTGCAGTGACAGGGCAGAAACAGACCGGAGATGTATGTGGTGAACAAATAAATAAACAAACAAAGAAAGCTAGCTAGCTAGCTAGCTGTTAAAAACACTGAAAGTGCCCTAAAACCATTCAAAACACCACCGCACACTTAAACCACATGGTGCTTTAATTCACTGATAGAAAGTTAAATATAAAGTGTCACTCTAACAGATCTGACCTGCCGTCCATAAGGGTTTAATCATCATGTGTCGCTGCTCATGCTGAGCGTTTAATCCGCTGCTAAACAACAGTAAAACTTGGGTAAAAGGCAGTAAAATGAGGATCCAGTGTGTTTAATCTTCTGGTATTGAACAGAGCGTGAAGGACAATCACCTGCTCAGAATAATATAGCGTGAAAATTGTTAAATCCACAATATGTGTTAGTTGTAACAGCAACAAAAGATGAAGCACTCAGGAGCTGAGACAAAATACCTGTAAGGTTTGTGTTATTGTTGATGTTATTAGGGTCTCAGAGGCTTTTTATTGGATTAAAGCATCAAACAAGTCCCTGAGCTCCTGTTTCTCTTCACAAACACGTTGCTGCTGTAATTTCATCGAGCCAGCCGCCTGTTAGTCTGAGTGAGCAGGCTGCTGAGTAAATGTCCCGGTGTTGCAGGATCTTATGTAAAGATGTCATCATGTCCCTGTGTTCCTGCAGCAGGGGTAGAAATTCCCCAGTCTGACACCCGGCGAGCTGAGCTAAGTGCTGAGGTGGAGGACGGAAGATGAAAGGTTCAGGCTGGCGTCCTGTTTTTCCTCTCCTGACTTCATCCGTTTCTTCCAGGTCTTAATCACAGAGCATGGAGATCTCGGTAACGGCCGGGTCCTGGACCCTAAGAACAAGATGTCCTTCAAGTTCGACCACCTGAGGAAGGAGGCCAGCGACCCGCGGCCCCATGATGTGGACAGCTCTATGGAAGGCTGGAGGAGCGCCGTGGACTCCGCTGTCAGAGCTTACGTCAAGGAGCATTATCCCAACGGAGTCTGCACCGTACGTCCCCCCCAGACCACTTTCAAACACCCCTCTGCAAAAAAGCTTCAGCTGTGCTACTTTTTATTCATGCAAAGTGAAAACGGTCTTGCAGTCATCATGTGCTTTTGTCCCCTTTTTCTTTCAGATTTACGGGAAAACCATCGACGGACAACAAACCATCATCGTGTGCATCGAGTGCCATCAGTTTCAACCCAAAAACTTCTGGTATGTTCGCCCAAGTGTCCAGGCGATAAATAAGACCTTTAACTCTCCTTTCCACATCTTACACCTCGGATATCTTCATGTTGCTACAGGAAAAGTTGTTAGAAACAAACAGCTCTCTGTTTATTTCCAGAACATCCTCTCCAGTACGACCAGCGAGTTTGTTGTTCTAACTTTCCGTCCTGAAGTCCAGCAGCTTGTGGTAATCTCATGCTGGTCCATAAATCACTCCTCACTTAAATAAGATGTAGAGATACAGCACGAGCCCGGGAAGCCTGAAGTGTTTGAATTACTCGAGGCGCTTTGAAGGCTTTAAGTTAATTAACAGTTTACTCCACAGTGTTTAGACTGCTGCCCCTCGTAAGCATCGCTGAGCTGTTTCTGATCGGGTTAATCTAATTGGATAAGAAGTGCAACAATCCTCTTTGCTGCTGGCTCTCTGCTTGGCTTATGGGTTGTTGGTGTAATGACCCCACAGCTCCTTTCTGAGGCCAACATGTTGCAGTGAGGAGAAAGCTGGAGGGCTGATTTAGGATGAGATTCTGAAGCTGTAAATGACAGAGGCACCACGAACTCCGGGAAAAATAATGTCACAAGAAACACAGGAAACAAAAATCTCTTTTTTAAGCGCTCTCAGGGCGATCTCTGTGAAGATAGAGATGAAGCTTCATGCTGCTGCTGATGATAGGTTTTGGTTGCAATTTTGGCCGTTGTGGTTGAGTGCGGCCTCCATCCATTCAACACGAATCACGGCACAGCGCCCCCAACTGACCAGGAGGTGAATCGATCGATGAAGGGATATTTTTACCCACAGCTGCTGAATAGAGCAGTCTACTTTAGAGCTGCAACAATTAATTGAATAATTGATTATTAATCGATTACTAAATTAATCTTCAACTATTTCGATAATGGATTAATCGGTTTACGTAATTATTTGAGAAAAAGAAGTCCGAATTCTCTAATTTCAGCTTCATAAATGTGAACATTTTCTGATTTCTTTGCTTCTCTATGACAGTCCTGAATATCTTAGGTTTGCAAACAAGACATTTGATGACGTCATCTTGGACTCCAAAAAAAAAAAACCACTGATATTTTTCACCATTTTCTGACATGGACCAAACTACTGCTAGATTAATCGAGAGAATAAGCAATAGATTAATCGATTATGAAAATAATCATTAGATGCAGCTCTAGTCTACTTCAACAGAGCTTAAAGGCAGGGGAACACAAACTTTTCAGCCCATAGCTTTAAACAGTGGTTCCAGAGACCAGGGTCTCCCTGCTGTGAGAAAAGGCAAATCCAAAAACTGACAAAAGAACATAAAAACTTGCTGTTTCCTAAATGAATCGTCCTCCACTGAGACCATCGTTATCTTGATTTAGTCCCTGGAGGGGTCTTCAACAAAGGAAAACAGATCAAACTTTCTCTGTTTGCATGCTTTGATATCAAATTTAGCATCTATTTTTGGTTATATTTTTACAATAACAGATGAAATCTGCATTGCATCTGTAGTTTTTTAATCTGGAAGGCAGTATTTCACACAACCCCCACTTTGGAAACTATTGCTTTAAAGGATGCGGATTGATCGTAACACTGCTGTGTGATGTGACAGTTGAAGTACGTATAAGTTAGTGATTTTTGTAGAACCCATCATGGAACATCACGACACATCTTCAGGGCCTAAAGGATGTTTCTGTGAATAACCCAAAAAGACATTGTTTCAATCACGAAGCACAGGCAGGGTTAAAAGCTCCACAAACTGCTCTGCAGAACAAACTGGGTCTCTGTGTCAGTGTTGTTTGCAGACATTAAAAAGATGAAACCAGATTCTTCTTTTATTCAAATGATCCTCATTAGAAAATAAAAGCTAATTGAACAACACAGCCACGCGCAGTTCGAGAGAAACAAGTTCAGTTTCGATTCTCACAACCGACAACAACATACCTGTTACCTGAAGCAGGCGAGTCACTTCCTGAGCAGCACTGTGACATAAATCTGTCCCTATGTGTTAAAAAATAAAGAATTATCAAAGTCAAAATAAATGAATGAAGTGTTTGTTCTTCTTTTGTCCTGCACAGGAATGGGCGCTGGAGGTCAGAATGGAAATTCACCATCTCCCCCTCCACCACTCAGGTGGCAGGAATCATGAAAATCCAGGTATCTGTTAGAAAATCGGACGCTGTTTGCAGTATTTCTAGAAACTGAATGATCAAGTGATTTTTTCCCCCTTTTTCTTTAGAATTAGATGAATAATTTTATACCTTTTTGATACAATTTATTATTATTATTATCTTATTTTCTTTGGAAACGGGTTTGGTTTATTTACATTCCTTTATCTTAATATTAATTTTAATGTTGTATTCTGGTCTAAAGTCGGAGTTTGTCGTAGATTTAGATTCAAGACGAGCTGCTCATGAAGCTTCACATCTTTGCTCTCCTTCCATTTCAGGTTCATTACTATGAAGACGGCAACGTCCAGCTGGTGAGCCACAAAGAGGTCCAGGAGTCCATGTCAATTTCTGTGAGTTGAACAAGTCGCATTTCTTATGTGGACCCTTAGACAGACATTTGATTTAAAAATCTGAAATCAGCCCAAATGAAGGTTTATAATAATTTAATGTTGTTGTAATAATGCTGCATCTTTTTTTTCTGTCCTCACTCTTGTTTTTTTTCCTCGTCGTCTTTCAGAACGAGGCTTCAACTGCAAAGGAGTTTGTTAAGATCATGGAGGCTTCAGAGAACGACTATCAGGTGACAAAGTGACTCTGAGCTTCTTGTGTCGTTCTGTGGTTTTAGAGTTGAGCTAAAGGGGAACGATTTTAATCTGGGTTCCTGTTTATTATGACGTTTGCAGTTTATCAGTTGACATCTGTGGTGTAAGATGTACAGACAGCTTATTGAGACAAAAATGTTGTTATTTCCCTGTGAGGACTTTCTAACTGATCTTGAGAAAGTCTCTCTTCTAGTTATCTGCCTGATCCTAATCCACAATTTCAAATGAGATTATCAGTACCAATATAGGTTATTGATAAATGCTATTTCTTAGCTTCCTGATCAGGTCAGACAGGACCAGATTGATTTCTGGGATTAATTTAGTAGTGATGGTGGAGACTGGAGCTGAACTGACAGAGAGAAAAAGGACAGAAGAGAAGAAGAAAGATAAACGGGGGAGTGATAGAGCACAAGCTAAAAGCTAAACCATGGGCTAAAGGCTAAAACATAATCTAAAGGCTAAAACACAAGCTAAAGGCTAAAACATAATCTAAAGGCTAAAACAAAAGCTAAAGGCTAAAACATAATCTAAAGGCTAAAACATAACCTAAAGGCTAAAACACAAGCGAAAGGCTAAAACTAAAGCTAAAGGCTAAAACATAATCTAAAGGCTAAAACATAATCTAAAGGCTAAAACACAAGCTAAAGGCTAAAACACAAGCTAATCTGTTTGTGATAATGTTCACTCCAACCCACATGCAGCAGTTATTCTGCAGTGATCTGAACAAGGATTCGCCAACATTAGCCTACGGTACCACTCGGAGCACCAGGCTGCAAGTAGCGCTAAAATAGCCATCCACTAAACTACAGCACAAACTGACAAAGTTTACTTGTTGTCGTGTTTCAAACAGCAGCGCTGTGTAACTGTTGATAAATACCTTACCTCCTCACGTTGTATCCTGTAAAAAGTCGTCTTGAACAAAGAAAAGTAGTGTTAAAAAGAAGATCTGATCTCCATTCATTTCCAAAACAAACAAACACACGCCTTGTTAAGAGTCATGGCATCACCACAGTTTGGGCATGCTGGAACTGAGTACTGGCTGTCTTCAAAGTCGAATGAACTAAAAGTGTTATTTTACTTTCCAAAACTTGCTGAAATAACTTTTTTTTAAGGTGAAGCTTTTCCAGAAGTATTTTCTGTTTTGAAAACAAAGATTAGGTTAAAGAGAACCATTCTTCATATTCAGCCTCTGCCAGCACGTACATGTTTTCATACTGATCACTTTTTTAAGAATCTGGATTTCTTTCAAATTTAAGCAAAAACATTCTGACTTAATCCCTCTTCTCCATTTTCCTGCTGTTTCTTCCAGACCGCCATCAATGAGAATTACCAGACCATGTCGGACACTACCTTCAAAGCCTTACGCCGCCAGCTTCCTGTGACACGCACCAAGATCGACTGGAACAAGATCCTGAGCTACAAGATCGGCAAAGAGATGCAGAACGCTTAAAAAGAAGACGACGGAGAACATACAGACAACAACCCCCACCCATCCCCACCCAATCCCAAACAAACGTTGCATGACTGGATTGTTGTATCGTCTTTGTACAGAAATTAGAGAAACAGGAGCAAAGAAAGGTTTGGTCTCACCGCCGGATGTCACGTTACTTATTGGATGTCTACTTTTATTGTGTTGTTTTTTTTTTAATACAGATATCTCCTCTGTATATTCAATCTACGGTGATGAACCCAAAAATATAACTCGAGGAATTATTTGAAGACATAGGAAAAGGAGGCGACACTTGTATGCAAATCATCCTTATTAAAAACAAAATCACAAGTGCAATATTTATTGTCAGTGAGACCACACCTTTTATTTGACCTGCTGATTTAAAAAAAAACAAAAAAAAAAACGGTTTGAGTTTGCAATGATGGTGAAACAAATCTGCATCTACATTTGGCTGGAAAACGACTCCCTTCACTTCACGGTTACGTCCCGTACAATCAATGAAAAGAAAAAAAAGTTGTTTGTGTTCATTGACTGGTATTTTTGGCACAAGCAGTCACCACTGTGAGCCACTCAATGTTCTTCTCCCTCATCCTGGTACTTCCCTCACCGTGTGTCCTGTACGTGAGTCCCGACGCTCACAGGCTCCAATCGCTCTCTTGACTTGACATCGCCCAGACTCTCACTCAGTGCAAGGAGCTCTGCGACCACTTACCTAACAAGCTTAATTAACAAGTCATCAGTCATCGCTAAGTAATGTGCATAATGTCCAATTTACAATAAATCAAAACGTATCACTTCCTCCTCCAGTGCTTATTTTTATTAAACAGAACCTGACTGTATTATATAACAAAGGCACATTGTAATATATACCTGTATGAAACATCCTGTCTGTCGGTTTGGTGGTTTATTTCCATGAGATTAATTGTAATTCAGTCACAATTATGTTGCATTAAATGACAAATTTTCTATTTACTGACTTGCTCATAATTTCTGTAACTCTGTACTGCAATTTAAAAAAAATGTTAAAAAAAAAAAATAGAAGATAAAAAAATATGTCACTGGGAGATTGATTTACATTTTTTTTTTTTTTCAGAAAGTACAGTAATACTCAAATCTATGCATCTTTCATTGGTAAATGTTAAAGTACGATGAAAATATGCCTTTGCAGTGGAAATCCAGAGGGTTTGAACACATGGAGAATGATCAAAAAGATGGAACATGGTTTAAAAAAAACTCCAGTGAATCTAAATATCTTTGTCCGAATTGTATGTTCTTGATTGTAAAATGATATCAAACATGGGTTTCTATTTGAAATCACTCATCAGAGTCAACAAATGATGGAGACAAAGCATACAAGTTTGGACCGTCTTTTATTTTGAAGGTATGATCATGCTCTGCAGTGTCGGGGTTTGAACATTAGAGGCAAGGCATCCTGCTTTTACAACAAAGGGATGTCAGATTTTGTGTCTTTAATTTTAATGTTATTTTTGCAAATGTTTTTATCAGTAACAGAAATATTCCTAGCTTCAACGGGTTATTTATCCGGGGTGGTAAATGTTACTGGAATAATGCAAAGGAGGACCGCACATCTTGAAAGAATAACTAATTTTTTGGAATAAAAAAAATCAAAATAATTAGAAGCTTTCCTTAAGTATATGAAACACTATGGAAATAAAAAAATCAATATGAAGTCAAACTTAAATCCCATCTATTTAGTCTGACTTTATGGGTTTTATAGTTTTAAAGCTTCAATCGTGACAGAAAATCAGTATTTTTAGTGCTTTTATTTATTGTTAACTTATTTTGTTTAAAGTCTTATTTCCAATTTAAAACTTCTAATGGAGTGTGTTAGTCTCTAATCTAAAATCTTGTTTATATTTGTTTTGCCATTATTCCATGTTTTATATTTTTATTATTTTTTCAATATCTGTAAAGCAACATGCAAAGCTGCATTTTATTTCCGAAAGATCCTTTATAAATGTAAGTTGATTGATTAAATATATTGTAATAATAATGAAATTTAATGAAGAGTTTCTAAAATTAGTAAAAAAAAAAAAAAAAAGAACAATACAAGAGAAATGTCAGAGGGACAGGTTTAAAACCACAAAATTAACAGAATGGAATTTAACAACATAGAAAACTGAATGGAAATAAAACATGAGATAAAAAAATAAAGATTAAAGATTAAAATAATTAAAATAACAAGTTGCATTTCGGGTAATAAAACTCTCAGATAGAATCTCATGTGAAAGCACAGCAATAGAAATGTATTTTTACAAGGAGTAATGAGCTTTTCTAAACATTAGGGGGATTTCTGTAAGTACATACTTAAAGCAGAGAATAGAAATGCAAACTATTTTTGTTTTCAAAATATTAAATGCGATACACCTGCTGTTCATGAACGCATGCGCAGTGTGGTATAGCTCTAACGGTTGACGGTTGATTTGTTTTATTTTAAGCTGTTCGGTTCATAAAAGGGGGTAAAAGTATATTTTTCCATTTTTATTGTGTCTTAAAGTGAAGATAAACCGTGATTTTACTACTGTTTGTGGATAAACTCACCTTTGGAGAAAGGTAAATCAGTTATAGCGACATCTCGAGGCAGCGGGAGCGAACTGTCCAGGTTAGCGAGCCGGTGGCTAGCTGTTAGCTGCCTTTAGCTTCGTATACAGACACGTCTACAGCACAGAGGTCCACAGACAGTCCTACAGACAGCCGTAGACACATGTTGGACTGCTGCTGGGAGAAATGAGAGCTACGAAGAAGGATTCAACTGGTTTTCATATATTTATAAACTGAGGTAAGCCCTCTCACACATGTCGGTTTATGATTCTTCATCACAGAGCTTCAGAAAGTTTGAATGTTCTGCAAACGTTAGCCTGTTAGCAGTTAGCAGCGGGGTTAGCACTTAGCCAGGTTTAAATGGAAATCCTCATGCAGGGAAACATGCGCGGCTAATATTAATTCACAGGAGAGGCTGAGGAGGATGTTCTGAACTGTTAGGGGATTAGTTTTCCTATCCGAGCTCCGTAAACCAGCTCAAACGAGAAGAGCATTGAGTTTATTTTAATTTACTCCATCATTATCTCTTATCTGACACTTAAAAGTTCACAATGTGCCCCAGTGTTACTTCCATACACCATGAAATATCCTCTGTGCATGATTCTTTAAATTTAAACGCAATGTTAGTGGCTTTAAAAGTACATCTCAACTCATGGCCCAACTTTCTCGGAGCTTGTTAACCTTCTGGACCAGCAGTGTTTACCTCCACTGGGCTTTCAGTGTCTGCTCAGTGGTCCAGTTGGCACTCTGCGTCTCCCTGCGCGCACAGCAGCCAGTGATGAGTCTCCTGTGACTGTGTGCTCAGCAGCAGATGGAAGAATGTGCTCTTTCAGAAAGCCAGCTGGCTGCAACAAGAGAGGGCAGGAGAGTCTTCAGGCTGGTTAAAGCACTTAAGAGCATCTGTGTGCTGGAAATGAGCAGTTGTGACCATAAGCACGGGCGTTTGATGATTATATGATTCAATTAAGCAGACAGAGAAGACCAGTCTTTGACTTTGAGTCAGTGGGAAACTCTCATTGGACATTTAATTTACTCAACTTGGATTAAAAGTGTTTTTTCTCAATACCTCTACTTTGACTGACTTTCCTGTTCATAATCCATGATTTAAAATGAGATTATCAGCCCCAAAATGTGTTATTTCTGAATGCTATTTCTCAGTATCTGTGGTCAGATTTTCCCAGGAGAGCACAAAGCTATTCACAGCACATAGACCGAAAGTCACTTTGATGACACTACACTGGCCGACAAAGTTTGAGAGAAGTAAGATCTGTTGTTTTTCTTGAAGAAAACAATTTCTTGGATTTATTTTGTAGTATTTTGGACACTGGAGCTGGACAGTCTTGACAGGAAAAGGAGGTCAGAGCAGAAGAAAGCTAAACGGGAGAGTGACAGAGCACGGGCCAAAACACGAGCCAATCTGTTAGTGATAAATGTTCATTCCAACCCACATGCAGCTGATCAAACTTGAGAGTTGGAGTTGGTAGATGAGCTCTGGTAGGACAAAACAAGGATTCACTAACTTGAACATGTTACAGACGTGTCAGAGCACCAGGCTGTGAGGAACACTGATCAAAGCATCTGCTCACCTTCAGGACACTTAACTACAAACTGAGTTCACAAAGTTTGATTGTTGGCACCTTTCAAACAACAAAGCCTTTGTCTTAAACGAAGAAAAGCTGAGTTAAAAAGAAAATCAACACCAGACAGTAGACTTTATTGTCAGATAATTGTAAATCGTATCCTTGAAGTTTCAGGAGCACAAAAAAAATAAATATCCTTTCTAGACAGTTTTGTTATCATAAAAAAAAAAATAACCAGTGGAAACAGAGAAAACATGAGACAAGAAGAAGAGATTTGGACTAAACAGCTGAAAGTAACTTTCTCTAAAAATATATAAATTAAAAAAAAACATTTTTCCCCAAATAATTTCTTCTCTTCAAGATTAGTTGCAAACTTCACCTGTTGATTGTGCTCGTACAGGACGATATACGATTTAGTTCATACCTTAGCACTTAAAAAAAACTTCAAAGTCCTTTAAAAAAACCACCAGGGGAGTTACTTTAGCAGGTACGTGTTTTTCTTTGCCTGACATCAGCTGCACAGTCAGTATGCAAAGTTTTGACACTGTACAACAACAGCAGATTTTCATAATCAAATGAACTCTTTAATTCAGCCGATAGGCCCGATGTTTGCTTTCCTGAGCTGTGTGTTTGTAGATAAGGACGGACCAATCTCCTCACTGGATGGAGGCCATTGTTGTCAGATTTGAGTCAAACTGTGCAGGTTATGATCCAGCATATGATCAGTGTTCTTCAAACTATGGGATGTTAAGTGTGTACACATTAGCTCCTCTTTATGAATGACTCTAATGTCACAGGCCTTTAACTGAAAGTGAGCTCCCACCCAACGTTTCCTCTTCTCTAACACCAACACCGCTGATCGTTTTCCCAAGTTCCCTTTTAAATGTGACCAACGTGACCTTTAAACTGTGAGATTTCATATCCAAACTGTCAGCACTTTATTAGATCAGCCACTTTCTTTCAGCGGGTTTCTTCTCAGTTTTTGTAGAGTGTGTGAATGACTCCTGGGATCCCCTCATCCTTACTTGCCTGTTCTTGTTTCAGGAGAAAGCTTTAATGACAGCTGCAGAGAAACAGATCCCCTGACTACATTCCTTCTACGTATGTTACATCATTTTTTTGGTCATGGTAGTTGAACACTATCATTGAACTGCATAAAGGGTTGCAGTCATTGGATGACTTGAATTTGTAAGAGGAACAAGCAGAGCAACATGTATCGTCAGCTCAGCTCGCAGCTCCTGAAGCTTTGATAGAGCATCAATCAATCAATCTTTATTTATATAGCACCAATTCATAACAAACGTTATCTCAAGATGCTTCCAAAAGCGTCAACAGGTCTAGACCTGTAAATGATAATAAATGTTATTAACAGAGACCCAACATCAAGACAAGATAAGAAGCCTGATCTCATCTTAACCCACCATGAGTACAGACCTTTACAGCATTTAGTGAGTTACAACTAGGGCTGCCACATATGATTATTCTGATAATCGACTAGTCACCGATTATTTTTTGTGATTAGTCGACTATTCGGATCATACATAAATTGCATCTTATTGCACCAGCATACAGCTAACATCATTAGCTTCCAGCTTCAAGTGTTTAAGATATGTGCTAACTAAAAATGAAGACAGTTAATATCATAGTTCATTCAGCTTTTAATGAACTTTGCAGCTTGTAGCAGCATTTCTAACATTTTTTTAATGTACCAATTTTCTATTCAAACATGACATCGCTATTAAGTAGGTAGCTCCCTGTTGACGTTAATGTTAGCAGCCAACTAGCCAATTAGCTTACCGAGATTGTCATTCTTGGTCAGAAAATAAATCAGCCACGGCGTGCTGTCTTTTCAGATGCTCGTGCATCGCCGTCGTTCTGTCATGGAAGGACATTTCTGCTTTGCAGATTTTGCATTGCACACTTTTCTCCTTTATTTTGGAAAAATGTTCCCAAACTTTCGAGCTCTGTTGCCGGCTAGCCATGATACTGTTGAGCGTAACTTTTCCGGTGACATCACGGGTTACCGCGGTTACCACTTCTGCGCGTATGCGTCAAGGACAGAACGGCAGACGAGACAGGTGAAAGTACAGCGGCAGTTTTGAGGGAAAAATAAAGTTTAAAAAAATATTAAAACGACGACGTCGATTATTAAATAAGTCGCCGACGAATTTGATCGTTGACGTCATCGTGACTAGTAGACTAATCTTGGCAGCCCTAGTTACAATGTAGAGGAAAAACCTCGGACAGAACCAGACTCATGTTAGACATCTAAAAAGACTGTGATGGGATTAAAATAAGAGAGAGGAAGGGGGGGGTGGGGCGGCAGAAAGAGAGAGAAAAGAGAGAGACAGAGAGGCACAGCCAGAGTCCGTGGTTCTGAGTGTTCTTTGAGCATCAAAGAAACATTCTAAAAAGGAGATGTTTTGAGTATTTTTTAGTCTTGTACCCTTCTGGTTCCCCAGTAGTAGCTCTACATGATATTTCTCTCACTGGGGTTTTAGAAGTACCTGTATTTAAACCTCTGTCTGAAACACTTTGTTAACAGACCCCCTTTCCTCTGATTGGCCTGTCATTTTGGAAGTTTGTTGGAAGCAGGGCTATGGGGAGACCTTAGTGTTTGAGGCCCGCTCGGACACTAAGGTGATCTGATGATCTCATCATTTCAGCAAGTTTTGTTGTTGTTAAAATCATTGGGCTTCACGGTCAGACGTTCATTTCTATATATAGTCAGTGGTACAAAACCTGTTTGTTTGCAGTCTGATAGGGTCGTTATGACCCCACTATCTGGACTGAGTCTCTGACCTAAGTCTAGTTTTTAAAAGTATTATGCCTTAATTTAATGCAGTTATCTTAACCTACTTCAGTTTGTCAGCTTACTTCATGGAAAAGTGACTCACTTATTTTTTGTGTTTAAATATTCAGCGATCATCAGTTAACGAGCCAAGTTTCTTTCACATCTCTGTCTGTGACCAGTTTTCATAGCAAAAGCAACTTACAGCGACAGGGTGAAAGTCATGACCGTTACTCAAATGCAGTGTGTCTTGTGACCAAGATGGTTAGCCATGTGGCATCTGATTGTGTGTGTGTGTGTGTGTGTGTGTGTGTGTGTGTGTGTGTGTGCTACTAAGTATTTGCTTGTCTTCCCTGTAATTTAAAAGCTGATACAGAAACCTTATTCATGATGATTCGGATCGCTCAAGTCCTTCTGTGTTATTTAAAGTCATGGATGTTTGAGTGGTTGCTTTTGACTATAAGATCAAATAAACTCTCTGAAGCTCATCCTAGAAATTACTCTTACTTTGTTATAATATTTTTAAATGTAAGCTGATATTCTTGATATGTAACGTCAAGACTATTCTGTCTCAAGAAATATCATCAGTCCAGTCTTTCCAAGGATGGTGTCAGGAGCTGGCTTGAATTTGAGTTCCCATCTTCATTTGTAATCAGTGAACATAGGATTTCAGTGTAGTCAAAGTGAAATCAATCGTCCTGCTCCTAAGCACTTGCAAATTCCCATCACACCGCAGAGCATCTATCCCCCATGCTTTTTGACAGCCCTGTCAGCTGCCGGTTCAATCACAGATGAAAGCTTTAGGGCAGGTTGTAGAATATCATAACTACCCTCAAGCTCAAGAGTTGTTGGACTGACTCCCCTGATGTGCCGCTGAGCCTGTCAGCAGCCAACAGACCACAGATTCTCTTGTGCGGCTTGGTTCACTCAGGATGATCTTTTTGTGGAACGTTTTCCTAAAAAGAATGTTCCTTGACTTTTGAATGATCTAAGACTCAACAGGTTGGGGAATGAAGACAGATTTAACAACCCTTATGTGCTGAGGTAGAAGAAAAGCCATATGATGGTGTGACTTAGTGTTTCAGTGCGGATCGCTGGCAGGCTCTGCCTCGAGGAAAACTAATGATATCTTTTATCTTGGGTTAGACGGATTTCTGCAGGGCAGATTTCCCAGGCTTCAAATTCCCCAAAGAATTAACACAGAAATAAAGTCTCTTTGAAGACAGGGTTCGTACTTTTCCGATGCAAATAGAGAAGCATTTAGCCTCGAACGGGCTAACGAAGTGCTTGTACATGAGAGGATAATTCTCTGGCGTTGGAAACAAAAAAAAAAATTCTGAAAATGAGAACAAACAAAAAAAAAGTGAGACCAAAGGCGAAGGCAGATGCTTTTTTACTTTGAGAGCACATCGTAGCTTGTTGTGTCGGAGAGGAAACCTCCGGACCCCTCCAGAAACCTTAAAGTACGGACTGTGAATGATTATTTTAAGACACAGCTTGTTGAATTTACCGCCTGCCATGCTTTTGTCCCTGCATTTCTCTCTGTGCAGTAAAACAGCTATGAAGAGGAGTGCAGGGATTGTAGGTGACAAAATGGGAGGCAGCCAGAGTTCTTTCAACCAGTGTTTGGTATTGTTGACATTCAGGAGGCAGACCCAGACAGAGCTCTAAGATCAGAAAGCAGTGTAGAAGTTTAGGGTTTACAGTAACAGAAGTTCTGCCAGTTAGTGGAGTGATGCGACCCACACAGACACGACACACATTCACCACAAAGCCAGATCAGACCAGTCAGAGACCTTTATTTAGAACCTGTGCTCTGCTTTGGTAACGTGATCTCATCCAGAAATGTTTGCCCTACCTTTGAGAGGGCAGCCTGCCCTGCCCAGCCCAGAGAAGTCTGTTTTTTGTCCACTTTGTGCCTGTGTTCAATCAGCTGTTCCCATTCAGAACATCAACACCAGAGAGGCCTGGATCAGCCTTTTAGACTTTTAAACCCCGAGCACCCAAAGTGGTGCACCAGTACAAACACTGTCAGAGCCATCACAGCCAAGTCCAATACCTGACCCCACCATGACAGTCAGGGTGAAAGCCAACTGAGGTGAAGGTATGGCTGATACAAAGGTGTAAAAGACACCCTGCTCAGGTAAATCCAGGTAAAAGTCCATCCAATGAAAGATTAGAGGAAGATGGAAGCAGCTCACTGGCTGAAGCTTAAAAGGACTTTTTTAAACTCAGGCAAAGATAAGATGATGTATTATGTTACATAAAATGAAGATTTTTGGTGTTAAGCTTTAAATGTAAGTCTTTAGAGATCCCAGAAACCAAAAGCTTTCTTTCTTTTTCTTTCTTTCTTTCTTTCTTTCTTTCTTTCTTTCTTTCTTTCTTTCTTTCTTTCTTTCTTTTCGTTCTTCTTTCTTTCTTTCTTTCCTTCTTTATTTATTTCTTTCTTTTTTCTTTCTTTCTTTCTTTCTTTCTTTCTTTATTTATTTATTCATTTATTTATTCATTCATTTATTTATTCATTTCTTTCTTCATTTCTTTCATTCTTTATTTATTTATTTATTTATTTATTTATTCATTTCTTTCTTTCTTTCTTCATTTCTTTCTTTCCTTCCTTCCTTCCTTCCTTCCTTCCTTCCTTCCTTTCTTCCTTACTCGCTCACTCACTCACTCACTCACTCACTCACTCACTTGCTCACTTACTCACTTACTCACTTACTCACTTACTCACTTACTCACTTACCTCGATTAGGAAACAACAATTATGGTACAAATGGTTAAACAAAACAAAGAAACTTCTGAGGCTAAAACAAAACTAAAAAAGGCAAAATAATAAAACAACAATCGAGGAGGGACAGAAAGAAGCGTAGTTTATCATGTCCTGCCCCCTTTTTCTGGTGAAAAAATAACCTTCCAGTGTTTCAAATAACACCAGCATTTAATATATTTTCATTTATTTAGCCGTGGTGATGGTTGTCACACAGAACAGACTGCTGTGTAACAGTCTGATGTTTCATTCTGAGCTCTGTAATTAGTTGCTATAGCAATTGCATTTTGTAAACTGAGGTGATCTAAATATGAAGAGCATTACCTCAATAGTTTAAAGAAAATCAACTTTGTACAAGTGTTGCTTACATAGAGGTGAGTAATCCCAAAGCGAACGGCCACAGACAGGCGGTTATTTCCACACGCTCAGTTCCTCATCGCGGCTTCTTTGCATAACGAGACAGTTTGATGAATGGCACATTCAGTGGTTTGTGTTTAACTCCTTTTAGAGTCTCAGGATTTGACTGCACGTGAATATTTGGATCTATGCAAACGTCAGAATAAACAAACAGGAATCTGAGTTATGCCAGGTGCGATTAGGTCCAAGCACTCGTCTTTGTCAAGTCTTTCAAACCCACAGCTGTAGTTGTTGATAGACTTTATTATAAATCGACTGTGTAGTTTCACAGAATTTCCATCGTTTATGGCTGAGAGTGGTTGTATATTTTTAAGTCTGTATGCTTTTAAATCTGGCATATGGTGTTCCAGTTTAGAGTTAACCAAACATTTCTGCATCCTTGAACTTAAAAGCCAACTTTTTAAAACGTTCCCCCTTCTCTACAAAAACATGCCACACCGGCCACTTAAATGGTCGTATTCTATCTGAGGTTTTTCCAGGTGTGTCCCAGGCGTGTCCCAGGCCATTATTCCAGGGCAGTACCATAGAATAAATAAGTCATGTATGTGTGTACACTCAGGAGAAAGTCAGATGTGTATGTGCAAATAGGTCTGTTGAGTAGCAATGAGGGAAGCACTGGTTATACTGGGAAATCCCCAACGTGAGTCATCGTCAGGAAAGTTAGTTATTATGAAATGAAACCCAGAAACTTTTGGATGAATTTGAGGCATGAAGATCTGAGTTGAATGAAGGCTGCAAAAGCTACAGCTGTGCTGGAAGTTAAAGGAAGAGGATTTTACTTTGCATCAGTTTCGATCTACTTATGGATGTGTGTTGTACAATTAATTCCAAATCTCCAACTGTTTGCATGATTTAAATGAGAATATTGGTAAAGTTTCTCCTTATGTGATGACCAAGGCGGATTTTTACCCGGTTAGGATTGTAAAACTTGTGCAGTTTTGACTTGAGTCAAACTTGAACTTGTGAGTATGAAGCAGGACAACGTGAGAATAAATGTGCTGTGATTCAGATTAAATGGATTCTGCCCTGACTTTGCTCAGCGTGTCCCAGGCCATTCAGGTTAGTTCCACTTCCACACAAACAGCTGAGGGAGACTTTGCAGCCCTCTGATCCAGTATCTCTTTTCTGGATTCACTCTGTGGCGTTCTGTCTGTCTGTTCCTGTTTTGTCCAGTTGGTGTCAGCATCGCTGGCTGCAGCGCTCTTGATCCAGTAAGCTCAGTGATGCTGCTGTGTCTGAATTGTAACCCGGCAGAGGTAATCAAAGCCTCACAGACCTTCCTTTTGTGGTAGCGTCTGGTTCTTGTGAAAAGGAATCAGGAGGGGGAATGATTGTCGGGCTATCAAAAGCCGACCAATCTCTGCTGTTGGCTGCACGCTGTTGGCTGCTTGCTGTTGGCTGCGGTGGGCACAATCCATTTTTCACACTAGCTGGCTCCAAACGCCGTAAATTCATTGTCGTCTCTTCATGAAATGACCACCTGTCAAATGCCATATCTGACCACCAGCAGCAAATGGGCCCTGGCTGACAGGATTGGTCATGTCTGACAGAATCTGTGGTTGTAAACCTGCTTGGATTGAGACAAAGTGGCCTCTTCCTAACATCTGTTAGTCTGGGGAAATCTTGAAAGAAGCTGGAGGAGGTTAATGGAGAAACGGTCTTTTTCCCTTTCCTTTTATGCACTTTGGGTGTCATAAAAATCCAAAATGAGTGAAATAAGCTGTGATTCAGTCTTTGGAAAAAAGCAGGACCCTCGGCACCTCTTTTTCTCTTTGGAAACACTTCATGTATCACACTGAATAGCTTACAAGTCACCCTCAGTGACACTTTTGGAAACACAGAGGTCACTGCTGAAGTCACAGATGGGCTGCCAACAGGAAAATGTTCCTGTAGGTCTAAAATCACAGGTGTGACATTTTTCCTTTTCCAAGAACTCAACAGTAACTTTGATATGACAACTTGTCATGCAGAAATTTGGGGTTTAGACTTTTAGACCCAGTCAAAAAAACAGCACAAGATCTCTTTACAAGATCCTCATGTTCACAGGAGATCTTTAAATGATGAGGTCATCACATAAAGAAGAGGGGCAGGACCTCAAACACCAAGGTCCGCCCATAGCCCTGTCCCCAGCTGGCCTCAAGAGTGCTGGCCAATCAGAGGGAAGGAGGTTTGTGGAGCAGGGAGCCTTAAAGAGACAGCAGCTAAAACAAAATGCTTAGACAGAGGCTTAAATAAGGGTTTATAAAACACCAGAGAGAGAAAGAAACTACGGGGGCATCAGAAGGACAGGATCAAGACTAAAAAAAGCAGAATGCCCCCTCTTTAAAACCGAAAGTCATGACTTTGATGAATCATGATTTCCTTCAGTGGGTACCTGGGTGTTAACTTCCCTTCTTTAAGGCTTCATTGATGTTGTTTTATGACTCATCTGAAGAATCGGCTGACATGTACGTGATGTAGGAGCTCAGATAGATTTTGATCTGTAGCTGTTTGGTTGTCAGAGATGATTCTCTTTGACTCGCTCCTCTTCTCACCTCTTTGTCCACACGCTTGTTCCCTCATCAAGTCTTGGCTCCCTCTAATAGACTGCCCCTGTTGATCCCCCTCCCTCTCTTTTCATCCTTCTTCAGATTTTTTTTTTTTTCCTCTCACTGAAAGATGGCCACACTCCTCTTTCGCTTATTTTCAGTTGCCAAGCAACCAGGAGGAGATTCTTTTTTTGGGGGGTACTTTGTGATGGAAAAGGGGGGTTAGAGCGAGGTGTTCATTGTTCACAAATACACGGCTCCTGAATGCAGTCTAAGAGAAGGGAAGCGCAGAGGATCTGTGTGATAAATAAAGCCTCCATTGAACGACAGCACTGTTGTCATTACTCAGTGCCTGACTCAATTAACACCCCCATTCACCTGGGCTTCAGCGCTGTCATGGTGATGGGTTTGCATCCTAATTATCAGAGTGGCATTGAGATCAGGGTTTAGTGTGTGAAGCCTGAGGTCATGTATGACTCAAACATGATGACAGGAGAGAGAGAGAGGCTGGAGGTGACAGCGAGGGGCTCTTCATTCTCTTCAACAGGATGATGTGTCTGTACCGTCACATCTCATGGCAGATTTTCACCCAGGCTGAAGTCAGCCAAAGGGAGACTGGTGGACTGATGGATCAGCTGTTGGGGGAAAACACTAAACACTATCTGTAGATTAACATTAGTAACTGAGCAGTCGATGCACCCTGAGTGGAAGTCAGAAGGAACTAAAAAGTAAACAAAAAGATTTTTGCAGTGTAAGAAATTATTGTTGGATGAAACTGTTAAAGGGGACATATCATTCAAAATCTCACGCTGTGTTTCCGTTTGGTTGCAGTATTTACAGCAATACAGAGAGAGAATAACACCCACAAATAGCGCAGTCAAAGAAAAGAAAAGTGGACCGACTCTTTCATGTTCATTCTTCCCCAAGGGAGCACAAAACCACTGTCTGATCCTCAGAGACTGTGCTTAGTTATACAAAAATACATTATTTTATTTAAATAGCACCTCTTAATAACACACTAATGTTTCATCTAACTACTGTAGATGTTTCTGTTATCTGAAATGTTAGGTGACCATAAATATTGTCAAATATAAATGTGTGTATACAGCGCTTAACAAACTTGTTAGACCATCTATCATGAAAACGAGAAAACAGGGTGTAAAACTAGAATTCTGACTCACCGGCCATTGGCTAGTAGACTCCAAAATTCTACTAGCCAAATATTTTTTCCACCGGCCAAAAAATTATAGTGTATTTTTTAACTGAAAAATACACTTTTTTTTCTCCCTTTGAAATAATAACATCACCAAAGTTTTCTTTACCCCATTGGATCCTGGCTGCATTAACAAATGACACAGTTTTACAGTTTGTACTTTATTTGTTTAATTCAGTGCAACTTTTGTTCAAACATGTGTCAAACATAGCATGAAAAAACTACACTATAATGAAAAGTGCAATATGGGAAATTATGAACAGAACTGCCCCACATTCAACGTGCCTCTGATTAACAAGCTCACAGACTCACTATCACATCCGTGTCAGAATCTGAGTCTGACTTGCAGCTCATCGTTTTGCTATTAGCATCATACTTTAGCCATAAACGAGTCTTGCCTGCCTCGTCCACTCACCATTTTTCTTTGAAGGTTCGCCGTGACGGCCCCTCTCTCTCTCTCTCTCTCTCTCTCTCCTCCTTCGTCTTCGCCAGCAGCTTCAGTTTCTCGCCTTTTTTCTGCACACCGGTGTTGCTGGTGCGGGAGGCTCAGGTTCTTTGACGCCGGGGATGTGTCTCCACATTTTCGCGGAAAAGATTCACATTCACACGGGGAGACTACGCACTGCGCATGTAAACTTCCAAGTCCCTCAGACGGGAAGCCACACAGGACAAACTTATCAGCGCGCAAAAAAAACAAAAACAGGCCAATTAATCCACCGGCCACTGGCGGGTGCTGAGTTTTGTTTTACACACCAAACCATTTTTGACCCGCCATTGGCACTTGGCAGGTGTTAATTTTATTCCCTGCGAGAAAACCAGCCATTTTCAAACTAAATTCACAGTTTTGTTTTGTTTTGTTTTGTTTTGTTTTTTCCCAGATTGGAGCCAGTGCACTGAATTCTCTATCAAGTCAAAAATTTATTAACATTAACATTCAGCCACTAAAACACCTTTTTTCTGTCCATAAATGAACAAATGAATAGTTGTAACATAGTTTAACAATCAGAAAATTGTCACATTTTTATACACACACACACATTTTTGATTTAATACATTTTTTCTGACTGGACCTTTTTGAATTTTAGTTGAATAACCCTGATTTAGACTGAACCATGGTAAGGACATTTCAGTTCAGACAGCAGGGTTTTTAAAACAGATTGGGACAGGGTGATAGGTCATCTTTAAATTAAGATTTGAGTCAAAGCTTTGTTGAGATTGCCCCGGTTGGATTTATTTTTGAGAAGAGAAAGAATGAACTATTTAAGATGCTGTCGTCTCGTCCAAAGGTGTCCTTGTGCAGCGCGTTACCGTGATCCTACAGGGAATTAGTCATTTATGCAGAGTATGTAAATCCTCCGTCACAACAGTCAGAAGTGTGTGCTCATCTTGACTGTTCAAACAACTTAGCGCTGTAATTTGGGGCTCACGCTTGGTGCCGCCAGATGTCCTGTCAGTTTACTCCCTGACTGGGTTAGTTTAAGAGACTTCCACCAAAAGAACGCACTGTGTTGGCGGACGATCAGGCTTCAGATTTCTGAATCAAATTAAGCAATTTGAGCACGGGTTGTCGCTGCATATGTTTCCTCAGTGGAGCATGTTGTGTTTTGGCAGGATGTTCAGCAGCAGATACAGAAACAGGCAGAGAACACACACGTGAAAAAACACCAGCATTAAGGTGACTTTAAGTTTGAGGAATCGGATGGAAAACAGACTAAAATATGTGAGCAGACATTGTTTTGTGTGTTCTCTTTCCAGCGTTGAAAAGGTTTGGTTTTTTTTGCAGTGTACTGGAAGGGGTCTCTATCTGGTGCTTAAAGGACAAAGACTTTGGTAGTGGAGGAGGAGAAAGAGGGAGGAGGGCGACTGGGTTATGAGACACAAAAGAACAGAAGCCCCCATCACAGCACGCTCCGCTATTCAGGAGGCGAGCTTAATCCACATGCGAGCTAGCTTCACCCCATTCACAGTGAGGGCCAAAGGACGTCCGGCTGACCTCCCGTCTATTTGGGTTAGCGGGCTGTTGTAAAGACTCAACTACTGTACCCATTCAGCCACTGTGAGCAGCTCCAGCGTGCACCGCTGCAGCTCAGTCAGTTACTGGACTGTGCATGCACTTTACTACATTTAAAGGCTCCAGTCTTCATTAAAGTTTTACAGCCAGCATCAATAATGAGGCTTATCATTTGCAGCCTGTTCACTTCAGGCTCGTCAGGGTATCCATGCATCCTGAAAGAAAGACAAAAACTAAATCATTTAGATTTCAGGCTCTGAGAAAGATTCAGACGTCCTGAGTGCTGTGACTGTACAGTGGACCCTGATTTACTGCTTTCACCAAAAAGTTGATGAAAAGCTTTGGTAATTTAAAGAGAATAAGAGATTTATCTTAACGATTGAGACTTTTCTTTTTTTTAAAACTTTATTTTTCAATCAAAAACAACAGACAACAAAAGAAGCATAAAGAAGCCATTTTTCCCATCTTACAGCATACAGTTCTGTTTTAATTCTTAGGCTGTATGTCATTTGTTCCATTAATCGTATTTCTTCTACAATGTCCATCCAATGGCTCAGTCCAGGTGGATCCATCTTCAACCATTTTCTTGTGATGGCTTTCTTAGCGGCCAGCGATAAGACTTTAAAGAGGTACAAATCTTCTTTACCTATTACCCCGTCTGGAGTCAGTCCGGAGTAAATATCCCGGGGATCATTCGGAAGTTATATCCCAAAATTTCTGACATAGTTCGTAGGGTTTTATCCCAAAATGATCGTATTTTCTTACATGTGTGAGTGGCCGGCGTTCATTTGCCCACACTGTCTCCAGCATTGTTGCTGCTCGCCCAATTGTTTATTTTTAATTTTTGCTGTAATAAAAAATCTAATCAAGTCTTTCCAGCCGAATTCTCTCCATCTCTTGGAGCTTGTTGAATGTGTGTTGGGTCTTAATCGTGGAATGCCAGTCACTCTCAGATAACACAATGCAGAATTCTTTTTCCCATTTTGCTTTTATGTACATTGTATTCCTTCCATGTTTCTTCAGTAACCCTTTATACAGTTTAGAGACATTGTTTGATGGCGTTTGCTTATAAGCGGCTGTCAACACCTCAATCACATAATTCTCATCCGTTGAGATATCCTTTTTAATTTCTGCATCATAGTAATGTCTTAGTTGTAGATATCTGAATAAATCAGTGTTTTCTAATCCAAATTCATTTTTGATCTGTCTAAATGATTTGAAGTATTGTTTATCCATAAGTGTACACATAGCCGTTATTCCTTTATCTCTCCACTTTTCAAATGTCTTATCTAACACTCCTGGTCTGAATCTAATGATTGAGACTTTTCATCTGCTTTTCTGTTCTCTGTCCAAAAAGCAAAAATATTCATGGTCACATTATCCTCAATGACAGCATAGTGCAGACATGTTCAAAGTCAGACCCGAGGTTCATTTTCATACAGCTTCCAGTAATGCTTCACTAAACTCCATCCTGACTGTTCACAGTCTGCCTGTATGAAGCTGAAGCTCTCTACATTCAGCAGAAACTCAACACCTCTCACAGCTGACGACTTTAAATGAATGAATTTATCAGGATGAGGAAATGAGAGAGTTCAAAAGACACATCAGAGGAAACAAGACCAGATTAAAGTTACGAAACGGAGCAGAAACATAGTTCAGAATAAAGGAAAATAAATATTTGGGTTTAAAATGTTGTTTTCAGGTCAAAATAGTCTGTATCTGAAAACCAAACCTAATCCAGATCCAGATACAGATCCTGATCCTGCCATAAAAACCTGCTGACATATTTGTCCCATATCGCCCCCTAATGGCGAACATGTTCCTTGGTCTGAAGAACTGACCACTGATCATCTAAGATACTAAATGTGGTCCTCTTTGGAAAAGAGTTTAAACACCCCTGGTTTTGGATATCCAAACAACCAATTAAGGCAGAGCGGTATCCTCTCAATCTGATTCCTTCAGACCAAACCCAATCCTAGACCCTACCTGTTGTGTCAGGTAGGGTCTGATCCTCCTGCATCCCCACACGAACCTTAAAGGTCAGCTGGTCATCAATCATCACACCCAGATTTCTGGCAGAGTTTGTGGGCACAGGTTGATTTGATTCAAGCTGGAAAGACAAGGAGCTGAGTTTGGGACAGATTTAGCTGAAGGTGCTGTTCCGTCATCTAAGTGGAGATAACAACCAGACATGCAGATATCCGAGTGGAGACAGGTGTGTCTTCAGGTGGAGAAGAAAAGCTGAGTGTGGTCAGCAGAGCAGTGGTAAGAGAAGAAAGAGAATTAATAACTTTTAAGGAAAATCATTACATTTTTAATCAACATCTAAAGCAGTAAAACTCCAAAGCACTTAATGGATCTTTGAACCTTCATTTAAGAAAATATACATCATGCTACAGCTAATGCAGACTTGATGAACGAGCTGTTAAAACTGGATTAAACTTTATCAGTTCAGCAGCTTAAAAACAACATCTCAAATATTCTGTCCTGTTAAAACCTGCTCTGATTTTAAATCTCCACAGGTTTGAAGATGTTCGTCGTTTAAGTCATCCAATTCAGCATGAAATGTGATGTCCAGCAACCGTGTGTGTGTGTGTGTGATTCTGATTCTGATTGGCTCACTTCCTTCCCTTTTCTCCAGTCGGAGCCTCTCCTCCTCTTGTCCTCCTCCTCGGCCCTGTCTGCCCTCCTCCTCCTCTTCTGTATCTCTTTATCCGTCTCCCCTCCTCCTCTCCATCTCTCCTTCCTTTATTTTTTTCCTTGCACCGATCCTCCTCTCCTTCTAACATCGTCTTTCCCTCCTTCCTTTCTGAATTTTTTCTTTCTGATTTTTTTTTTTATCTCCCCTCCCTGTTTTCAGTTTCTTTTTGCATCTTATCCCCCTCCTTGCCTCTCTCTCTCCCTCCCTCCCTCCCTCCCCTCTTCTCTTCCATCTGCCAGCCTCCAGTTGTCAGTCAGTCTTTTTACAGCTCTTTCTCTCCTCGTCTGTTCTGACGTCACTCTCTGTTTGCGTAGCTATTGTCTTACAACGGCTGCAGCAGCGGCAGTCGCAGCACTTCACCGGATTTTTAGTTTTTCACTCCCCCCCCTTCTCTCTTCTCTCCCCAGGAAACCTCCCCCTTTCTCTCCCTCTCTCTCTCCCTCTCTCTCTCTCTGTTGGTAAATCCAACAGTGGAATGAGATGTGAGCAAGTGCTGGAGAAGAGAGGATGAGAAGCAGGATATTGACTGCAGAGAGAGGAGAGATGCGGAGATTTACCGCCACAACCACATCTCAGTCTGGATTTTAACCACAGTTTGCCTCTGCGCTCAAGGATTCCTGCTTTTTGTATTTGTTTGATGATATAACGCTCCGGGAGGCCTCTTGTTTTAATGTGGATGGACTTCGTGTGTGCACGGAGGAGGGTTTTCTGAAGCAGCGACAGATAGAAGAGCCGGGGCATCTGGCTGTCTGGGCGGCAGCGACGGCCGGCTGGCTGCATTGTGTTGCTTTGATGACCCCCACTGTGTAGCTGCCTGCTCATCAACCTCCCCTCTCTCTCCCCCCCTCCTCTCTCTCTCTCTCTCTTGCTCTCCCCCTCACCCTCCCCTTTCCCTCTCCACTCTCTTTCCTCCTCCTTCTCCTCCTCCTCCTCCTCCTCCTCCTCCTCTCCATCACAGCTCCCGGCCCAGCCATGTTCGGCACAGAGTCCTCATGTAAGTAACATCCTCTCCTCCTCTCTTTTTGTCTCTGTCTTTTTTGATGATTGTGTGTTTTTATGTGAGGGAGAAGAGGAAAAGGATGTGTTAGCCCTGCTCCTGCATCCCTCTCCTCTCCTCCTCTCTCTTCTTCCTGTTTTGCCTCCATGGTTGCTGGTGGCAGATTGCACGGGGAGAAATCTGGGATCTACCATTTTAGCGCGGAGGGTCGGTGATGCAAGCTAGCTGGTCACGCTGAGCTCACCGCCTGCCTTGTATTCTCTAGCTTATAGCCTCACTGTGCATGTGTTTGCGTGTGTGTGTGTGTGTGTTTTTACCACCCTCTTCTGTACATATGGATTTCAGTCCTCTTGATTACAGTGAAGTGCTGCTTGATTGCAGCTAAAGCGCGTCTCTGTGCGTGTTTGTTTGTCAGAAGATGGATGCTTTCGCCAGAGTTTCCTCCTCAGCTTCCCCTTGTCTTCTTCCTTCGGCTCAGTCAGATTGCAGTAAAGATGTGAGCGTAGCTTTCCCGACTCATGCTAGCAAAGCAGGCACAGAACATCGTTACCCCATATGGACCGTGTGTTTGCACGTGCAGGTTTTCGTGGAAAAGTGGAAGTGTTGATCAGTTTTGGGGGTGAATGTCGCCAAACAAGCCCCCTTCATCTCCTTTACCCCACCCACTCAAGAATCACCCCCTCCCTGATCCATACCATGATGCCTCTGTGCACTACTTTCACGCTGCTGGAGGAAGTCAGCGTTGATCTGATGGACCGTTCTGTCATTCCTGCACAGTCAGAGCCAAAGTAACTTGACGTCAGATCACAGCCAGCATGCACAGACGTGTTGGAGTGATGAAACGCTGTCATGCAGCACTTCTCTCAGAACTAATCTCACTTTTAATAAAACCCTACAGCCGACTGCATACAGACTGTAATGTTGTGGAGGTGTCTCCAGCCTGCTGCAGATCTCTCCTCACAAAGTCTCTCTGGAGCTCAGCCGAAGTCGTCCTCTCCTCGTCGTGTGAGAGTCTGAGTTCTTACCAAAAGTGAAGGTTGTTTGAGGGTCAAAGACGAGGCTTTCACTTTGTCTGTTTAGTTTTTGAAGGTTGTGGACATTTATCTCGAAGGACCCTTTATTTTGATCTTAATTGTTTAAATTGTCTTGCTTCAGTAATCAAATTGAAGAGAGTTGTTTCCAGCATGAATACGTCTGTAAATATCTGCTCATGCTGATATAATATTACGGGCTTCGATGTCAACACTGTACCTTTATTTGTTTTGCCAGATGGTGAAGATTTTACTGTCTCCTCCAATGTTGGAAGGTAGTTTAACGTTTAATACAGGTAGAAAATCATATCTGCCGTCATTTTTTAGGCGTTTGCACTTTTATTGGATAAAAGCTGAAAAGAGGGAGCAGAGAGTTGGCTTGCAGCAAAGGTTGGAGGCCAGAAAGGGAACTAGTTCTCGCAGAGGGATGCAGTTGCACAAGTAGCCGATGGTTCAGTGCACATCCTGTTTTTTCAGTCACGATTTTTGGTTTGGTTCTGGGCTTTCGCAATGTTTCTGGAACAGCAAATAAAACTAAATTTTAAATTATTTCTTGGCTTGTAAGTCTCCTACACGTTGTGTTTTATTTGATGTAAAATAACTGTTGAGCAGGGGACAGATTTCCCAAACTGACACACAGTGAACCATCATTCTAATGACTCTCTGGTGCCTGTGAGGTTCCTCCACGTTGAGAATTCCCTCGTTGTGTAAAAACGTCTAAGAGGAAACTTTGTGATGCAGATTGAGCGTTTTCACACGGTGACGACAGCGAAGCAGCTGCACAGCTTGGCAGGGAACACCCGCCTGCTCTGTTATGTTTTGTTTCTCTCGGAGCCAGAGGAAGGTGCAGGATGGAAGGCGTCAGTGAGGGGCTGTTGCTTTTTGGACAGCAGCGCTACCTGCTTGGCTGTCCTGCTTCCAGACATGCAGTGTTTCCATTCGAGCTGGCAACACGTGTGAAACAACGTTTGTAGACATTCATTCTTGTAAAACACAGACTTGTTTCCCGGTGTTGCTGCTTCTGCTCGCTGCTTCCTATTTTAATGTGACGTCGGAAATCTGTCACCAGCTTTCCCCAATTTTCTAACATGATGCATGGATATTTACTTGTGGGGAGAAGTTTCCTCATCCCAGTGTTTGGACTCACACAAACAGAGCCGTTTGAGACATTGAGCTTGCCACCTAAAACTGTAGATTCTATAATTCACATGTGTAAATAGTTTGCAAAAAGTCTGGCACACTGTCCAACATGCAAGAAAATCTAATGAACGTTTCGGTCAGACTTCATCTTTTGGCTGAGGAAGGTCGAGTACCAAAAAGTTGTTTATTAGCTTGACAGTGTGGGGTTCAAAAATCAGTGTGCTCCCTCCTTCCCTACACACCTGTCCCATGAAGTACATGTGTGCAGCTCCTTTTTTGAAGTTATATTTTTAGGCTTTTTATGCTTTTATTTTGAGAGGAAAGGGAAGTGGACAAAGCTGAAAACTCAGGATTTCAAACCCAGGCGGACAACTTGAGGGCTAACCTCATAGGGTGCCTTCAGGTGCCTTTTAAAAGGTCTTTTTAATTGCACTGCATGGCTTTCATATATTGTAAATGTTTTTTTAACAACTGGTGCAACAGTCAGCGCTGCTGCCTCACAGCAAGAAGGTCACAAGTTCAAATCGTGGTTCACCATTCCGTGTGCCGTTTGGATGTTCTCCTCATGCACGTGTGGGCTTCCTCCCACAGTCCAAAAAAATGCTCATAAGGTTAACTGGTGATTCTGAATTGTCCGTAGGTATGAGTGTGCGTGTGTGTGAAAGGTCTCACACACATGACTGGCAGCCAGGTGTACCCTGCCTCTCGCCCTAAGACACTTGAGATGGGCTCCAGCCACCAACGACCCTGAACAGGATAAACAGAGTGAATTAAAGATTAAGGTGTAGAGAAATGCTCGTCTTAATTTGAAGCACGTTTATCTATAGAAAGTAAAATTAAGTGTTTCAAGTGCTTCAATGACGGCAGTGATGCGGGCGCTGTACCGGTCCGTTGTGGTGAAGAGAGAGTTGAGCCAGAAGGCAAGGCTCTCAATTTACCGGTCAATCTATGTTACGACCCTCACCTATGGTCATGAGCTGTGGGTCGTGACCGAAAGGTCTGAAATGAGCTTCCTCCGCAGAGTGTCCGGGCTCAGCCTTAGAGATAGGGTTCCGAGCACGGACATCCGGGAGAGGCTCGGAGTACAGCCGCTCCCCCCTCGCATCGAGAGGAGTCAGATGAGGTGGTTCAGGCACCTGGTGAGGATGCCTCCTGGACGCCTTCCTGGGGAGGTATTCCGGGCATGTCCAGCTGGGAGGAGACCCCGGGTTAGACCCAGGACACAATGGAGAGATTATATCTCTCGGCTGGCCTGGGAACGCCTTGGTATCCTCCCAGAGGAGCTGGTGGAAGTGGCCGGGGATAGGGGCCTCTGGTCTTCGCTGATGACATTGCTGCCCCCGCGACTCGGACCCGGATAAGCGGTAGAAGATGGATGGATGGATGGAAGTGCTTCCATGAACTGAAACATGAAGCAAAAGAAAACGTTTTCCAAATTAAAGTACCTGTGCTTAAAATGTTTCACTGAACTGACGTTTCATCCATTTTTCTTCATGAGAAGAATTTCTGATTTAAATTCAGTGAACAGTAACTCCTCCTTGGCAACGCTACAATACAATTTAAATAATACATTTTTATATTTTAATCTTGCACTGGAATATAATATCTGTATAATCATAGTTACTCACAGTTGTTCCAGCAGAGAGTGAAGATAAATGCTAATAATCTGTATTTTTGCACTGCATGGCCACCCCTTCCTTTGTCACTGCCCTCATTGAGCCACCCCAGTCTGAAAGTCTGGACACGCCCCTGCACAGAGGCTCCTAGCTGTGTGGTAGAAAAGCTAACAGGCTCTCTGTTGATATGAAAGAATGAGGGGAAAGAGAGCCAAAACACACTCCTGCAGGAGCAGGAGCAGGAGCTCGATCAGCCGCTGCAAAGCACAGCACCGATCATCGTTACAGTCCCCACAAAGTGATCAGGATGAAGTTTGAAGTCAGTGTGAACCACGCAGAGTGACGGGGGACAGCATCAGGTGCACCAGTGCGACCTACGAAAGACGTTAGTCACACTCTTTAAAATGTTGGTCCGTGTTCAGCAGCGCTGACACCCGTTTGTTTTCAGATTCTCCTGCATGGTAGCAGCCCTGATGAGCGCTTTGTGTAAATTATTCTAGAGAATGATCCAACAGTCGACAGATGCAATCAGGCAAAAGCATAAATGCCTCTTCAGCTCCTTAGGCTGGGCTTATAAACTCTCCAGCATTTGTTGAAACACTCTGAGGTTAGTTGAGCCCATTTTTACAGGCAATTTCATCGGAATTGCTTTGCTGGGTAACAGCCTTGGTCCAAGTTTATTTCCAGGCAGTAAACACACTGCATCAGCAAACGCTGCTCTGGAAAATAAACTCAAACACTAAAAAAGTTTGAGACAATAGAGCGCTCTCAGGAAAATGACGTTAAAGAGTATTCTGTAAAGTCAAAGTACAACTCATGAGCCGCTGATCTGCATCTAGTTTTTATGAGCGTGTTTATTTCTTCCGTTAAAAGGATTTGTTTGGTCCATCAGGCTTTAGAAAAAGCCTGAGCTGACATCTTTGATTCTCCCATTTGTCCACAGCCCATAAATTTTAATTTTACTGTTGGAAAGGATCAAGAAACAAACAAACATTGTTTGTATTTCAGAGGATCAAACTCCACAAATTCATTTAGCTCCATGGCTTTAGGACTCGAACCATGTTCCATGCAGTAAGACGCTGCGCTCATACCTCATGTGTGTTTAAGACCCTTTCTATAACCCGTCAACCATCCCCAACAAGCTAAATTCAAAAGCTTCTTTTCTTTTGGCTTCCTTAAAGAAGTCTTAATCACATCCATGTTGAGACATTAGTGTAATTGCTTTGGTCGCTCTATTGCCAAACTGTCACTGAAGAAATAAAAAAAAAACAGTCTCCATCAACCCCTCCAGCGTTTCACACTGAGGTCAGTGATCAGGTTTGGTGGGAAATGGGCCAAATTTCTCTCTGGCACAAAGTGAAGTTGGACCATGTTCCAATTTTCTAATGAAGGCAGATGGCAGGAGAGAGAAACGATTAGAAAATCCTCTCATGGTCAGCAGAAAGACCAGACAAATGCAAATCCTGATACCAGAAATGATACGAAATATTTGCTTCATTTACAAAAAAGTCTGCAAACCAAGAAATGCTCCTTCAGAACGTATTAACGCCTTTAAAATGACACATAAACATACCACCATGCTGTGAATTATTGATACAGCACCATGTGTTGATGCAGCATGAGGATGGGGCTGATTTCTTTGCGTTTGTATGGGCCTCTGTCATGCACCAGGCATGCATTTGCAGCAGGAGTTTATGCTAATAGTAGCGTTTATATTAGGGATGCACCGAAATGAAAATTTGTGGCCGAAGCTGAATAAAACATAAACGTTTGGCCGAATAGGGCGGTCACTTTTTCAAAAAATCATATTCGAACGAATATTAAATGACCCGTCATTCTTCGAATATATTCGAATATCCCCCCCGCCCCTGCGCGCGCTCTCCTTAACAGTCTCCTTAGCAACAAGAGAAAGCTTCGACAGCTTTGAATAAGAAGGTAAAACATATAAACTGATACTCAAGCCGAACAGCCCGTCTTCATTTCTTAATTATTTGCCAGAAACATAAATCTATTAAGTGTGACTCTCTTTTTGTTTCTAGTATTACCTGCACGGTACAATTCACGCACGAGCACGCGCACATGATCGCCGTGACCGCTCCTCTCGACAGTTATTGAAACAATAACGGGGTGTTAGAGGGCTGTGTGGGACCAAAATAACTTAACATGAGCCAAAAAGTCTCTAAAGTTATAATCCTGTTCTCTGTCTCACTCTACTGACTCTGATCAGACCGCGCTGCATGTAAACCGTTTTTGATAGACGCTTCATGGTGACGTAGGTTGAGCCGTGCGCGCGCCCGAAGTCTGCTTTATGTTGGAGTAGCGTCCGCAGACAGACCAGCGGAGGAGCGGCGCTTGTTTGAACGTGAAGCAGCGGGTTGTTGTCTGCAGACTCTGACATTTTTTAAATATTCCAGCAGCCTTTGCTTTTTGATTGCGTCATTGTGTCACACGCTACTATTCGACCTTGCTTTTAACTCACTTCACCGAAGGCCAAATGTGGCTTTTTTTTTTCAATATTCGGCCGAACATATTCGGTTACCGAATATTCGGTGCATCCCTAGTTTATATATTTGGGGTTTTTTTTTTCTTAAGTTTTGGAAAATGTTATTTAAACCCCAAAAGGATTCTTTGTGTTTGTTGTGCCTGAGCAGAAACATCATCAACCCCATCACACACTTTCGATTAAATGCAATTACCTTGATGCACACACATTTGCAGAGCTCTTCTTGACATTCGACCCCATCAGATGTCACCTCCCTGCCCCCGTCTCTCTGTGTGCTGTCTTACCTCCCCTCCTTTAACCTGTGTTATTATGCGCCTGTAAGGAAAAAGGGTGATATCTTTAGCCGTGTAAAAAGTCTGCTCTCTGTCCGTATGGAGGTCAGAACTTGCAGTTTTCAGTGTGGTGCAAGATTTCGGTCCTGTCTGAAGGCAGGGCTATTGATTTTTTTTTTTTTTAAAGCCATTTAAAGTTATCATGAAATGCAGCGAATAGTGACAGAGGGAGGAAGTGAATAACTTACTACAAAAACTTCAGGTCGGTTTCAATCCGGGGACTTGTAGTTAGATTAAACGCACCTCAGGACGCTCAATCAGTGCTGCAGCTGTGCGGCTATCGATCGACTGATCTCAAGTTGTCTTCCAGATCTTATTGTCATTGATGGGAACTGAAGGGACCAGCAGGGGCATTGCACTCTTTTTCTTGTGTTTCCTTTCGTTTGCGTCTCGAGAAGCAGACGTAGATAAACAGAAGACAGATAAAACTCTGTATTTGGGATGGTTGTAAATGTGAAAGTTTATCTTTTTAGTTTATATCACACTAACAAATTTCCTGCAGCTTCTAAACTTAACAGTAAAAGTGCAGAAATTAGAGTTAGCCCGGCTGCAGTAACGTAGATTTTAATGCATGAATCCCAGTTTGGGGTTCCTCCCCTGCTCTGAAGCTCAGCTCTATGCTTACTTCACCTTTTTTGCTCCGTTCTCTCTCCCGCTGCTCTGCTCCAGATGCTCCAAATAATGAGCTGTTGTCCCCCTGATTGTTTAAGTCCACATTAATCCGTGACCACGCTGCACCGACGTGCACATTATTAACTCTGATCTGCGTCGGTTTGCGTGACTTCCCATGTGATTACAGTTCCTGTCCTCAGCAGGATTATATCAGTTACATCATGTGAAATCATTTCCTGATCATCTGGTGTGAGCATACTTCCAGCTTACAGCTGTAATGATCTGTGATATGTGAGGTTACATGTGCGGTGAGGCTTTTGACAGTGTGGGGGGTGGAGTTCTGAGCACAACAATAAAGGAGGAGCAGGATATTCCTGTGTAAGGTGTTTATGAGATCAGTTACTAACAGAGACCCAACACCAAGACAGGATAGAGAGTCTTATCGCTGGTCACATGTTTTGTTTACATCTCCTGAGGATGTGTGAAGCTCCATCCGACTCCCACATCATCTTAAACGTGTCCTCCGGTCACTGATGGTGCCTGTTTTCAGTCGTGCCCCTCAGATGTTGTTTCAGAGCTGTTTCATCACAGCATTATGTCTTTTTTAATCTGTAGTTGGTTCATGGACTGATAGGATCGTGTCATGTTTATTTAATGCACAGATAAGCCTCTGACGGGCTTGGACTCTCGTTGTGTGAGGGATCCCCAGGTTTGTCGTCTGTTAGATGCCCCGTGGGTGCCCTGGAGCTCAATAAATAAATTCACAGTAAAGGAGCGTTCAACGAAAAAAGCCGAGTGGCGCTCCTCACAAGCAAACAGCGTGTCTCTGTTGCCATGGTAACCCCCCGTAAGATCGGCAAAGCTGCAGAGTGATCATGTTTCTGTGGTAACTGCTGACTTCTGCTATTTTTGTCTCATGAGCTCATATAATGGCCAAGAGAGGCGAGCCAAAAAGAGGGCTTATTTCAGATAAAGGCTCTTTAGTGAGAACTCCATGTAATGTAGTCTCCTGCCTCACGACCTTTGACCCCACATCCTCACCCAAGATGTGCATTATATGGAAACAGCTCTTTGTAAAGCTTGATGGTCTTTCTCGCTCTGTGTTTCTTTTAGAAGAGAGCTGCTTCATCAGCTGCTCAAACATCACCGGCATGGATCTTTAAACTCTTTGATCCTCTTATCAGAAAGCACCTCTTTCTTTCTGTTTGTCCCAAAACTTTTTGATCCTGGCCAACAAGCTATCCAGTTTGTTTTTTTAACCCGTCATCAAGCTGTTATTGATCTACGTCATCATTTTTAAATGTTTGTCCTTTAGAGAAGGGTTCACTGCAAAAAAATGAAATCTAATCAAGTGTTTGTCTTATTTTTGGGCTGAGCCACATTCATCTGACAGCTCCAGAAAAAATGTCTTATTTCAAAATATCTAAGACAAAAATTATGTCTGAATTGTTTCTTGTAAAAATGCACTTTTTTACCCTACTGGCAGATAGGGCTACCAAGATTAGTCGACTAGTCACGATGACGTCGACAATCAAATTTGTCGGCGACTTATTTAATAGTCGACGCCGTCGTTTAAATATTTTTTTAAACTGCCGCTGTACTTTCACCTGTCTCGTCTGCCGTTCTGTCCTTGACGCATACGCGCAGAAGTGGTAACCGGGGTAACCCGTGATGTCACCGGAAAAGTTATGCCCAACAGTATCATGGCTAGCCGGCAACAGAGCTGGAAAGTTTGGGAGCATTTTTCCAAAATAAAGGAGAAAAGTGTGCAATGCAAAATCTGCAAAGCAGAAATGTCCTTCCATGACAGTACGACGGCGATGCACGAGCATCTGAAAAGACAGCACGCCGTGGCTGATTTATTTTCTGACCAAGAATGACAATCTCGGTAAGCTAATTGGCTAGTTAGCTGCTAACATTAACGTCAACAGGGAGCTACCTACTTAATAGCGATGTCATGTTTGAATAGAAAATTGGTACATTAAAAAAATGTCAGAAATGCTGCAAAAGCTGCAAAGTTCATTAAAAGCTGAATGAACTATGATATTAACTGTCTTCATTTTTAGTTAGCACATACCTTAAACACTTGAAGCTGGAAGCTAATGATGTTAGCTGTATGCTGGTGCAATAAGATGCAACTTATGTACGATCCGAATAGTCAACTAATCACAAAAAATAATCGATGACTAGTAGATTATCAAAATAATCGTATGTGGCAGCCCTACCGGCAGATTTGTTTACTCTTCACAAGAAATTCAGGCCTCATTTCTGTCTTTACTATCTTGAAATCAGACATTTTTTCTGGACTTACTTTGAGAAACAAGACACTTCATTAGATCTCAATTTATTGAAGCGTAATATCCATGAAATATGTAAATCATTAAGTTTTAATAGTTTTTCAAAGTCATTGCAGACAACTTCCAGCTTTAATTTCAAAACATCTCATGACTTTGAGGACGACGGAGTGCGTGGATTTGAAGGGAAAACTGAATTCTAAACTTTCGTTTGCACCAACAAAAAATGTGCTTTTGAAAAAGCTTCATTATCTGAGAATTACAGTCAGAGACAGACGACATAAACAGAATCATGCAAACCACAACCCCTCGAGTTTTGAGAAGTTCAAGTTTTTGGACGATCTGTCTTCATTTTGATCTGATTACTGCCCCAAGTTTGTCCTCTTTGATGTCCACAAGCTGTAATTATTGTGTTATTGCTAAAACTTGACCTCACATCCCAGCGATCCAGCCATCATCCTCGATACATCAGCTAGTTGTCAGAAACATTACAGCTCATTTCTTTGTTTGGACGTAGGAACATTGTTCACTCCATGGATGTTTAATCGGACCCACAACCCCGAGCAGCGACCCGCAAAAACAATACCCCGGTTCACATGCAAGAGAGCGAGTCTGCTGCTCAACCGACCACCGCACAAATAATGTGCTGCTTTAGATTTTACATTCTAGAGTGGACTAAAGGCTCATTTACATCAGGTATAGTCTCAAAATCTTTGAAATTATTACCCAAAACAGCAGTAAACCTGCTTCCAATCACAAGTCTTACAGTCTTCAGAAAAATGTCTCATAAGTGGATTATTTCCTCCCAAACACAAAACTTTGACTGTTCCATAGAAAAACCTGGAAACGTTTAACCACATCATCACCATCATCATCATCATCATCATCTCACTGGCATTCACTTTCTCCATATAAGGATCTCAGACGGGAACGACTCAGCAAACGGGAACAGATCCAGGCCGTTTGCCGCTGCCATCCATAACTTCAGCAGCCGTCAGCTCATGCCAACAGTAACAGAGCGGAGACTTTAGAGTCTAATGTTCGTAGGCTTGGCTTGAAGCAGGGGAGGTGAGCTCATTCCTCTGGGCACGCTCACAACACTTACTTTAGGTGTTTAAGAGGGTCGCAGTAGTTTTTTCTCCAGAGTTCGACTTTCTATGTGTTCAGTAGTTTTCTCAACAATCCCTGACATCATAGCAAGGAAAACACAGTCCCACCATCCATACGAGTCCATGAACTGGATTTGGACACGTCGATTTTTTGGATGAGTCTAATGTGAGAATAATTGGCGTCGCTCTTCCTGGCATCGCTCTCTGTGCCGTAACCATCATGTGTGCGTGGCTGCGGATGAAAATGAAAACCATCTTGTTTGTTTATATCTAATATCTCTGCTCGAGAAGGAGGGAGGAATCATGGTTGATGTAACAGCTGCATCACTGCCTGTTGAATTTCCTCTATAGCTGTAATCGTAAACACCTGCATTTAAGCACTCTTCAGCTGCACTTGCTGTGATAATCTTACATTTAACAACCCAGTAATCATTACTAGTGTGAGTGTTTTTCTATTTTTTCAGCTTGTTTCCTCCATAAACACTTCATCCTCGCCCCTTTAATCCGCACGCACTGTACAGCGGAGCTTTGATTTGTACTGATGTCTTCTGGTAAACGGTGTTTTTGCCCGTGCATCATTCTCGGTTGATCTTCAAGGAAGTGCAGCGATAATTGAATCGCTCCAGTGGCTTCTTGTAAAAGGAAATCACCACATTTGTCATCATCATGTTCAAACGCCAACAAAGAACTGAAGCTAACCTTGTCAGGCTTTTAATTTCACTGGACTGTCCTCCATCGTCCTCCGTCTGTAGTATCTCTGCAGAGTGAATGAAGACAGACAAAGAAAGAAAGACGGGACATGTGACCACAAGGTCTCAGGATCTAATCAATGATAAAGAGCAAAATTACCCCTGAGATCTCCGCTGAGAGGGCTCCTGAGCAAGGCACTTCAGCCCCAATTAGTCTCTTAACCCGGAGAACTCTGAAACATCCTCTAGTGCCATTATTAGTGTGATGGCTTATTGTGACGTCGTTTCCTGGAGTATTTTTAAACTGATCTAAAGAAGATGGAACGTTGGTGAAGGAATCAGAACTTCTGAAGCATTTAAACTTTGACATGAAAATCCAGAGAGCAACATTTGGAACAAATAAATTGATACAGAACATGAAAAAGTATTGCTTCATGGTCTAAAGTGATGTCAGCATCCTTCTTTTTGATTTAAAGATGTGCTTATTTCTAAACACAGAGCAAAGATGTCGTAACTCGGCGTCTTCTCTTGTATATTTCCTGACTGTCATGTTGCTTCTCGCCATTTCTATAAATGCATTTTCATCTGGACAATAAACAAAACAAGGAGCTCCTGCAGCCAGGTTCTACCACCTTTTGCTAATCCTTCATTTTTGAATTTCAAATACTTTGCATCTTATGTCCGTATCTCTGGTTCTCTCAAAGTATCTTCACATGATTTACAGCTCAAAAAAATCACTTCTTTTTCTTCCTCTGGTGTTTTAGAAAACATTTTTTTCAGCCTCTGTCTGAAACCTTTCGTTTTAGCTGCTGTCTCTTTAAGACTCCCGCCTCTACAAACCCCCTTCCCTCAGATTGGCCAGCCCCCCTGTAGGTCTGTCAGGGGTGGAGCTATGTGCAGACCTTGATGTTTGAGGCCCGCCCAGCCAACGCATCCGGTGTTATTTTTAGATTTAGATTTGTTTTGATCAGTTTACAGACAGATTCAGGGATTTTTATGAAAATGTAGAAATTTGAAAATCTGCACACGCTCAGTCTGGACGTCTAGTAGGGCTGGAAAATATATCGATTAAATCAATTAGTTCAAATTATTTTCTGTGGAGGATTTAAAAATTAAAAAAGGAGATCTTTTTTTTTACAATGTTTGAAAAAAAATGTCCAGTTTCCACACTTTAACTCCAAGAGGGAAATTCAGTTTGGTTTCAATATTTTGACAACATAGAGGCAAAACTTGAGTCATGTCATTTTTTGTATTGTTTTTTTTTTTTTGTGAGGGAAAAAAATAAATATTAAAATTGTGAATTGAGTGTTGCGGGAAAAAATCAGGGATTTTATTATTAGGCTACGTCACCCAGCCCTGACATCTAGCATTGGTACTTTATATCCATGTGGGGAAGCACATTACCTCCTCTTTAAGGAAAACCCTGCTTCCCTTACGTCTTAATTTAACCCAGATTTTCTCTGCTGCTGCTTGACTCCATCAGATTTTGCTGGATATTTAATTTAATCTGTTTTCTCAGATGAATAAAAAATGAGAAGAAATTCTATGAGAAATTAAATAATTTAGTTGTCACATGTCGTAAAAAAAGTGATGAGTGCAGCAGAGGAAGTAGGAACCTGGAGTTGCGTCTTATTTTATGTTCCTGACTCGGGCAGGGTTATTTCTACCCCCTGCTCTCTGGGTTAATGAAAACAGCTTTATGTGACAATCATCACCGGACCGCTCTGTAAACAGCTCTGATGAAGCTCCTTAATCTGTTATGCTGTAGGGTCATTTAGGAGTTGTCATGGTTACCTCTGCAGGGACAGGCTAAGAAGCACCTGCTCCCTCCCCCTTTCATTACAATCCATGTTATTGATTGGCTGCGCTCATATCTACAGATTCCACATCCCCCCCTTTGACTTTTCTTTCTGCTGGGTTACAAGCAGGAGAGCATGACAGAGCTGGTTTATGATTGCGTCTCCTCGGCTGTCGCTCTCACACAGCAGCCAATGGAGAAGCCGGCTCCGGGGCCCCTCCGTTAGTTTCTGTGCTCTTTGAAAGACGTGTGTCTGCTGCCGAGATGCTGAATGAATGAGGACAGCCGGTGGAGGAAAATAATCAGCAGCTGATGTAACTTTGGCTGTGTCCTTGCCAGAGATATTTTTATTGTGGAGGCCTTGGTGGTGTGTTTGTTGCTCTGTGGATGCGTCTGTGGAATGGAAGGTGAGTAAATAGTGTGTTGTTTCATTCTCTCCGCTGCTGTGTGTAGTCAGGAAACCTACGGTAGCTTGTTTCTGATCCTTTCCTTTTCAAATGGCCTTTGTATTGAGTACAGCAGGTGGCTCTGTACATTTTGTATTGATATTCATGAAGTGGACGGTTTGCTCAACGCGTGGGTGAAGGCCTGCTGGCTCTGTGTGTGTGTGTGTGTGTGTGTGTGTGCTGCCTGCTGCTTTATGTGTGTGTGTCAGATATCTGTGTTTACATAGTGGCTTGTTGAGCAGAGCTAGATTAGGCTCAAGGAAGAGAGAGAGAGAGAGAGAGAGCACATTATTCAGTCTGTGTGTTTATTTTTCACTGATGTCCCACATGTTTGTTTTTCTCTGTTTACTTTTCTTCTCTGTGGTCATGGAAAAAATAATTAAAAATGAAAGGTTGTTTGACAGACTGTGTGAGCTGTCGTAGCCTCCTGCACAACATCTCATTTCGAGTTTGGAAGAAAAACAGCAGATAGCTGTTTTATCCATCAGCCGCGGTGATGAATCAAATCAGTGTCTTCCCTCTTTACCAGCTCCTACAGACGGGATAATGGAAGAGCATTCCACGTCCCTGCAAAATTTTATTTAAGATCGCATCATCACAGAAATAGATATTTAATGACAGAGTTACTCCAAAGAAAATAATTCTACTTTTTATTAGCAGAAGAAAACCAGAATAAATCCATAAAATAAACCAAAGACGCTTGAAACTGTTAGCATTTGGCACTGTCGCTCCAAACCCACTGATGCTGTTATCCCGTGTTTGGTCATGTTGAAGAAATTGTGCTTTCTTATCTCTGGACTGGTTTTAAAGTCTTGCTTGCAGCACTGGGCAGTGAGTTGCTCCGGGATCCTCTGTGCTGGTATGAACTTAGGGGGCGTTTCATTCTGAATCGGTCTGTTGTGGGCTCACCTGGCTTCAGTTCCAGCTCTGCTCCCTGCCAGTATCACCTGATTCTCAACACTTCCTGCTTCAGCAGTGCTTACTAGCTAACAGGAAGTTCAGTTATCTGTCTATTAGAAATCTCTGAATTCAACGAGAACTTAAAAGACGTCAGAGGCAGGACCAAGAACTCTTCCATCCACATGATTTGATCCCAGTTTTACTTCAATATTTCTGGTTGCCTCCAAGCAGCAACCCCCGGTCTGAACATATGAGACAATGCAGAAGTACTCAACACAACACAACCACAAACACACCAAGCAAAAACAAGCCGTCGTCACAGCAGAAATAAACGTTTACAGCCTGCTACAAAAAAAAAAAAACCTCTTCCATCGGAATCACTCATTTCTCTTATGGCACACATTGCACAGGGGATGATTTTTTCTAACTCAGCAGTTTAGAAGATATTAATGATGTGAGTTCATGCTATAGTTGTTAATGAGGAGGCTCAAAGCCCGCCTTAGTTCTAATATGTCGACGATTTGGTTCAAAACTCTGTTTTAGACACAGTTTGGCGACATCGCAGAAACTACATCCATTTATTAAACAGTCCATGGGTGAACCAGGGGCTGGTTGAATTCCTGGCCACAGCCATCGCTGATGTCTTGCCCCTCATTCTTAGAGGGATGGGTATTTCAAGTCAAAGTCGTGCACTCTTTGGGCACCAGCCCAAAAAATAACTTAAAAACAAGCAGCACCCATTTAATAATTAAAGCCATCATAACTGACTACTTAATATTAACAAAACTAGTACTGGACTGTTTTCTTATTTTGGCTGGATGTGCTCTAATATGAGGCTTGTATCAGTGTATCTGCCGTTTGTCTCGATCTTTACGCCCGTGTTTCTGTGACTTCACAGTGTGACGTGTTCATTTACTTTTTAACAGCTATCCTCAGTCTTAACAGATTTCTCTACACCTCTTCTTCCTGCGACTGTTTTTTCTGTCTTTTGCTGTTTGATGCATTCGCCATTCTTCATTTCCTGTTATGTGATGGGCTTGTCAAACAGTTCTAAGATTCTACAATTCCACAATTTCATTTAGCAGACACTTTTGTCCAAAGTGACGTACTGTGATGGTTTTTTGTTCACAAAACTTTTTTATTATTTGTTGTCAGAATTTTGTCTTAGTCTGGGGTGCCAGTCAGGAAATTCCTGACAAAAGTAGTTTGTGTTTTTTTTTTTTTTTTTAGTCTGCACGCTTAAAAAATACCACACAAAGGATGCGAAAGTATAAAACTAATTCCAACCTCAAATTGCAAATCATAATTTAGTGATGAACATAAAACCAAACCCTAAACGTTTCATTCAAAAAGTGTTTCATTCACAAACCACTAACACTCCCCGCACAACCCGCACACCGTCCTCGGCCAATCGACAACGACAGGGGAGGGGCCGACTGACTCGGCTCGTCACAGTACAACACAAGCAACAATTTAAAAAGAAAGGAAAAACCTTAGAAAGTGTGAAGAATTGCTCCAAGTTTGTTTGGCCACAGGTACTCCAGGAATGCCGTATTACAACCAAACACTGGTGATCATTTCATTTTTTTAATGACATAATATTTCTGAGGCGATTTAGTTTTTAGCAAAATTCTGAATATTGAATGCTTGGAAATTTTGACCCATCCCTCTCTTATTACTTCCTGGATTTCCTGCCTATCTTCAACTGTCTTCACCAATAATGTTCAAACTCATCCACAAAAACCACTTAAAAGAGAAAAAAATTGTTTCTGGACAGTAGATCAGTGATGTGAAGCTTTGCATTTGGAATCAACTGATCCTGTCCTAGAGATGAAGTTAGGTTAACTTCGGTCAAGAACGTCTCTTTGTTTAAAACAAGTCTTTCAAACGAGGTGACTCAGATTTGTCAGAAAGCACCTGAGAAATTCGTGAAATACGAGAAACACGTTACATGTTAAAGTGTTGTCATAAATGTTGTTTTATAATATTTGACTCCATGAAGCGGATCAGACTGTGTTTGAAGCAGCCGGAGAAGTAACTGATATTCTGAGTGATATCCTGGCCCACTTGGCAGAGACTCCTCTTGAAGACCTCTTCTATGTTCCCGCTCAGAAATAGCTGCGGTTTGGCTCCACATCTGTAGTTAGGAAGTACAGAGATGGACTCCAGAACGTGCTGAAGTCTTTCCTGCTCCTTTCCTTTACTGTGTGTTTTTGTTCTCATGTTTGGGATAAAGAGCATGGGTAGAACCTTTGAAGAGCTGTTTGATGCCATAGGTGGTGGTGGTGGTGGTGGTTGTTGTTGTGGTGAGTCAAAGGAGCTCCCTGGTCATTTCAGAGTGTGTGGGTCGTCCTGAGCTGTGATGGATCAGCTCATGCTGGTTTTGTATCTGATCAGTTTTCTGCCTTGTTATCTAACGTTTTAACTCACCTGGAGCTACTTCACACACAGAAAGACTGTGTTTAATATTCTCACACACCTGCCACTACAGCCATGACAGATGCTGGCTTCACTCCGCCTTGCTCAGAGGTCAGCAGAGGTAGTTAGACCCAGACAGGCTCGGCTAGCGGCCCCATCAGTCACAGGCAGCCACACGAGCCAGGCTATGAGGTGCTCCCTAATCGGTGCTGCCAACAAACATTTCAGGCATGAGCAGCCGAGCCAGAGTGACTCACATCTCAGGTTTGGATGCAGGAGCTCGTCACGCTTCTGTTTTATGATAATGTTTGACATTGATTCAGCTCCCTGGGCTGTGGCGCTCTCAGGACAGCCTCCCAGAACTACTCTCTGCTCTGACGTTTGAAAGTTTATCCTTTATTTCCAAAATCAATGGAATACTCAGTGTCACCTTAACACCCAGTAAGCTGCTCAAGCAATCTTGACTGCCAAAAAACACCAAACGGAAATCTTTAGATATTATTTTGCATTCTGGAAGGGGAAATGCTGTCCGTTTAGGACCACACTACTCTCCCGTTTTCCACTCCCTCGTGTTAAAGCGAGCATGCTGCGTAATGCGCATATTTAATCATTAAATCCTGCTGCACCACAGAGCGTCTCTCCTGCCGGGCCTCTGACAGCTCCGTTAGCTCCGTCAGCCGAGCAGGTCGTCTCACCGTGTGCTTTAAAAGTGGCTTAGCTGACCTCACATAGCAGAGAGCATCCCAGCAGCCAACAGGCTGGAGCCCTGCTGCCCTGCCTCATGTCGTCTCGTCTCAGCGCTCTTTCTCTTTTGGACATATGGCGATGGCATTATAAAGACTTCGCTCCACCTTTGTTCCTACACATTGAACACCACTGGTTTCCTTAGCTCCCCAGTGTGTGATTTCACATCACGTTATGACGTCAGGAAAGAGCGAGAGGCGCGACTTGTAAACACACAGCAGGAGCTCCACACATTCATCAGACACGCACACACACACCTCGTTTCTGCCTCTGGTGAAGGATCAGAGGTGGAACAACTTTTCCACCATTAGTCTCCAACACAAACAGCAAAAGAGGAGGAGTAACTGGCTCTTAAATATCCCTCTTTGAAGCGTCAGTGTGCGTCTGTTATTATTCCGGTCAGGTCCCGCAGCGTGCGCTCCGTCCCCCTCTTCAGGAAAGGTCACATCTCCTGTTGTCTCCGGTGACATTTAGTCCTGAGTCTGTCTGTCAGAATTTGTCTCCTCTATTCATCATGTGTTACTGCCGGCGTGCTCCCCGGCTGTGTCCCTACTCGCCGACATAAACTCACAGGAGAAGTGTCAGCCAGAGGTGGAGAAGATTTATGAATGGAAATAGTCCCATTAAAATAAATTAGACTGTTTTCTGCATTTTATTGTAAGATTTCGGAAACTCCGAGCATCAAACATCGAGTCAAATTATCCCTTAAAAGGACTTTAAATAATTTCTTAGATTAAAGGAGCTGATACCGAGGTCTAAAGTAAGAGTGTGACATCGAGGCGTGATTACGTTTTACTTTAATTTAGTTTGATACCCAGTTAATCTCCAAATGGGAAATTCATGTGAAAACTTCACCGCAGGATGTGTAATTAACTTCTACAAGGAGGATGAGAGATTTCTGGCTTCAGGGTTTGATTTCGGTGAAGACATCCGCTGGAGTCCGGCTCTGCTCTTTATCTGTTCTAATCCTGCAGCCCTGCATGATGAGGAGGACATTTTCTCTGTTCCTGGGTTCAGATATGAATTCTTGGACTTGGCTCGAGATGAGCTCATAACCAAACAGCAGCAGCCGCTCCTCGGCGCAGACGGCAGCAGCTGCCCCACTTGTTGGACCACAGACTTTCTAAAGACTCTTTTATGTCGGGACGAGAGCCTCCACTTCACAGCGCTGAATAGAGATGCAGCTGCACTCGTGTGTCTGTGTGGGCTTTATCTGAGTGGGGTCTCTGTCCCACCCTCCTTATCCTCGGTGTGACCTCTAGAGATGTAATGCACCACAACACAACACATCCAGCCGTGTTAAATGCTCTATCACTCAAACATCGCCTGCTACAGCGAGCAGAATTCATTAACCTTCAACCACATGCAGGTCATCGCAGGCTCAGCAGCTTCAGCTTTTCTTAATGTTCATGAAATCTGTTCATTTGAGATGTTTACTCACCACATTCCCCTCTGGCCCTGAAGGCTGACATTGCATAAGACATTTTAGAAGCACTCATACTCATGATAACTTGATAACTATACTAGTTACTGTATGAGTATATCTAAACTGCTTCATCTGTTTCATCAGCACCACAGACTATAATTAATGGATGTAGCCTCCACGACGTCACCCGTCTGTTTCTGAAACCGATTTTTGAAGCAAAACAGCCATAGGGCGCCCGGCGGTCATGTGAGCTGAGCTGTGCCTCTTATTGGATGAACTGGTGATCTTAATATCTTCTAAACTGCGGAGTTAGAGAAAAATTCACCCCCCTGTACAGTGCAGTTAGCGAAATTAGCCATTCAGACAGGAGCTGGTTCCAGGGCTGGTTCATAGCTAGAGCCAGACATAGCACCAGTTCTTTGGTTTTCCACAGACTAAGCACCGGCTGCTGGCTCTCAAAACCGGTGCTTGGCAAGCACCAACTCTTTGCTGGGCCAGCAGAAAGAACCACGTTACGTCGGGGGCTACAGGCTTACGTCAGGGGGTGGGGGCGGGATTATTGACCAACCAAAGCAGAGTCAAAACACGGAAGAGAGCCATTTTTAAAAAGATGAGGTTGGGGTAAGAGAGAAACAGAAGAAGAAGATAAGTAAAACAATGGATTTCAAAGAAAAACAGCATGGCCGGCACCCGTTTGTGAAAAAGCAAACGGTTCTTAACCAGTTCGCACTTGAACCAACTGTGAACCGGCTCTAGCAACAGCACTAGCACCAGACCTGGAACCAGCTTGGTCGAAAAAGGGATGTCTTTCGCCTGTGAAAAGAGCTTCTTTTGACTTGGCGTGTACATGACTGTACAGCCTCAAGCCGACACTCATCAAACTGCAGATTTGAGCACTTCAGCATCGTCTCATATTTTCAGACCGGTGGTTGGTGCTTGGTCAGCACACGACTCCCTAATCCTACAGAAACTGTGTATCATTCCTTCACTTGATTTTCAAAATAAAACCAAAAATGAAAAAAAAAAATAGAAAACAAATTGTTTTCTCATTGTTTGCCACCAAAATGAAAATGAAAACACAGATAACGGCTCTTTTTCCGATTTCCATTTTTTTGCTCAATGAAAAATGGGAAAAAATGGACAAGAGTTTTATCTGATTTTGGCATTTCATATCTGATTTTCTGGTCCATGAGGAGATGTTTAACATGTCGAATGTGTCGGATACGAATCATTTGTCAGAGAGTAACGTTCATTTCTTTGTGTTTTCAGTTTTACAGCTTCTTAAGTCAAACTTCAAGCAGAAAATCCTGAATCAGAGTTTTCTTTGGAAACTGTTATCCTTCTGCTTAGCTAAGCTAGCTGGAGCAGACTAGTCGGCATAAGTCAGGCTGCTCCGGCACGATGTAAAACAATCCACAAGGGAATAGTTAAGCATAAAGGCTAATGATGTCAGTGGATTGAACCGTTTTTAATTGATTCTTAACAGGAACTGGTTATCAATGACCACAGTCTGTGTTTGGCCACCTGGCAGGAAAACTACCAGAGGAGTTTGAGGATATGTTGGTTTTCTTTGAGTGGTGCCGTTATCCTGATGGCATTAAGAAAAATTCAACAAAAGCTCATCTCTCTCTCTCTCTCTTCCTCTGTCATAGTCTCTCATTGGTCTATCCCACAGTTCATTGGTTGTTCCCTCGTTTTAGCCGTGCAGTGGCCAAGACTTTTTTCTACACAATAAACTAAAAAAGTAGCAGAACTCTTTGCTAACCTTTCGTTAACCCTGCTCTTCTCCTTGATGCTTTATTTCTGTCTTTTCTGCCTTCGATCAAAGGTGTCGTTCAGCTTAACGTGACCACTTTACAGAATAAAAGCAGCTCTTCAAAATCATAATCCCTCAAAGACAGAGTCAGAGAACACAGAGGTAGTTTTCATACTTCATATCAAGAACTGTTCTTGGATAATGAATAGAAAGATCACAGCTCTGACTATCATCCCATTACCTGCAATCAGTGACTTTTTCTTCTCACTCAAAGATGATTTTTGTCATCGAAAACACAAAGTGGAAACAGATTGTGTAGAAGGACTCTGTGGACACGCAGCTAAAGCACTTTTACATCTCTCCTCCCCAACAGAAGATAACAACCTGTGACAACGACACTGCAGCTCACAGATGAGCAGCAAAGTTCAGGTCACCTGTGACGTTTACTGAAAGTACACGATCAAATGTATCATGATTCAGGTAGCTGCTGGTGTTTAAGAGAAGCACGGCCGGCCTCTGTGAGGCTTTCTTGTTATGGATCATTGATTCCGAGTTGTAATTTTCCCCCTCAAAGCGTCTGATGAAACAAGTACAAGAAATAAATTGTGTAGAACAACCTGACTTTGCTGTCAGGGGGGAGGTAATAAGAGCTCAAACGGCTTTTGGGAGGCAGAGTTTCTGCTTTGTTTGGTTAAACCCGTCAGAGCTGACTTCATTTGGATTTTGGAGGTTTGAACGTGCGGATTATGATCTTCCAAAAACTGACTATTACTTGGAGTTAAAACTTAAAAATCAGCTGTTTTTAAACACCATGAGACAACTTTACTTTGAGCATCATATTTCCGTTGATGCCGCCCATCAGGCTGAGTTTCCACCCACAGACCACCTTCAGTCTGCAGTACAGCTCCTCTGCTCCCTGGTGTTGTGTAATTCCTCGACAGAGCAGCAGGGCTTCTTGGGAAATGCCATCCCTGCGTGTGGATGAAGCCTTTCTGCATGAAGCCTTTCATGTCTCAAAGTCACAAATATTTTCTGAGTCCTCTGAGACTTTTTGATGTTTTCATGCAGTTATAATTCACAAGTCCTCTGTGTAGACGTGGCCTAGTTTTATATGAATGCAGCACTTGGTTCTGCAAATATCGAGGATCCTGGTTTGATGCTGGAGAGAGATGTTTCTAGTACTCTGAAATGAAGCTAACTGCTCTCCTGTTTTTCTGTCTCTTGCAGTAAGCATGTTTCTCAACACCCTGACGCCCAAGTTTTACGTGGCTCTGACGGGCACTTCCTCCCTCATTTCAGGACTCATATTGGTAAGAAACACTCTCTCACTGTGCTGCAATGTCTCACCTTTGTTTTAAACTTCAATGTGATGCTTGTGATTATTTTCCTTGCATAAGTAAGGTGGTCGATAAGCGTCAGACGATTTGCAAATCAAAAATGTGTCACAAAAAGAATATGAAAAACATAGCTTCATGGGGTCTCACCACCACTCATGTTTATCAGAGCTGAAGTTCAAAAGAAAATGTTTTACTTACTTTCACCACTTTTCTGTCTGTTTGGATCCACCATCATGGATGTTCTTCTGTTGAGTTGTTCTGTTTACATTCATGTTTTTTGTTTGTGTGGCTGTTTTCTCCTTTTGCAATGCGTTTTTAATTCGCAAATCGTCCGACACCAACCGGCCACCGTACATAAGTGATATTAAACTTGTGTTATGTTGCTAAAACACAACTTTGTTTAACTCAGAACTAGGGCTGCCAAGATTAGTCGACTAGTCACGATGACGTCGACGATCAAATTCGTCGGCGACTTATTTAATAATCGACATCGTCGTTTTGATATTTTTTTAAACTTTATTTTTCCCTCAAAACTGCCGCTGTACTTTCACCTGTCTCGTCTGCCGTTCTGTCCTTGACGCAAACGCGCAGAAGTGGTAACCGGGGTAACCTGTGATGTCACTGGAAAAGTTATGCTCAACAGTATCATGGCTAGCCGGCGACAGAGCTCGAAAGTTTGGGAGCATTTTTCCAAAATAAAGGAGAAAAGTGTGCAATGCAAAATCTGCAATGCAGAAATGTCCTTCCATGACAGTACGACGGCGATGCACGAGCATCTGAAAAGACAGCACGCCGTGGCTGATTTATTTTCTGACGAAGAATGACAATCTGGGTAAGCTAATTGGCTAGTTGGCTGCTAACATTAACGTCAACAGGGAGCTACCTACTTAATAGCGATGTCATGTTTGAATAGAAAATTGGTACATTAAAAAAAATGTCAGAAATGCTGCTACAAGCTGCAAAGTTCATTAAAAGCTGAATGAACTATGATATTAACTGTCTTCATTTTTAGTTAGCACATACCTTAAACACTTGAAGCTGGAAGCTAATGATGTTAGCTGTATGCTGGTACAATAAGCTGCAATTTATGTATGATCAGAATAGTCGACTAATCACAAAAAATAATCGGTGACTAGTCGATTATCAAAATAATCGTATGTGGCAGCCCTGCTCAGAACCTAAAGGATGCTGATGCATCTTATAAACCAGTGACTCCAGCACCCTGAGCTTTAAGTAACATCACTTATAATTTTTTTTTTTTCTCCATGACTCCTGTAAGGTTGATAATCTCATTAACTGATAACATTATGCAGAGAATCTCTTCGATATAACCGTTTCATCACGTCTTATCAAAGCCAACGTACAAAACCAGAAACTTTTCCTTGTAGAACAAGAGTTGTGTCATTTTTGCTTTTGTGTGTTCCATAACGAGTGTGTTAGACCAAAACAAACCATTTAAAATGCCAAATTGCAAATATAAGGTGAGTCCAGGGTAGGGCTGTCACTTTTTATTCGAGCTTCGAATATTCGTTCGAATATGAGGTGAAAAGTTCATATTTGAATTCTAATTATCCATTCGAATATCTGCGGTATCCATCAGATGTCAGCCTATGTGAAAGAAACTCCTCTGTCTGCAGACAACAACCCGCTGCTTCACGTTCAGACAAGCGCCGCTCCTCCGCTGGTCTGTCTGCGGACACTACTCCAACATAAAGCAGACTTCGGGCGCGCGCACGGCTCAACCTACGTCACCATGAAGCGTCTATCAAAAACGGTTTACATGCAGCGCGGTCTGATCAGAATCAGTAGAGTGAGACAGAGAACAGGATTATAACTTTAGAGACTTTTTGGCTCATGTTAAGTTGTTTTGGTCCCACACAGCCCTCTAACACCCCGTTATTGTTTAAATAACTGTGGAGAGGAGCGGTCACGGCGATCATGTGCGCGTGCTCGTGTGTGAATTGTACCGTGCAGGTAATATTGGAAACAAAAAGAGAGTCACACTTGATCCCGATCAAGTTGATAGATTTGTGTTTCTGGCCAATAATTAAGAAATGAAGACGGGCTGTTCGGCTTGAGTATCAGTTATATGTTTTACCTTCTTATTCAAAGCTGTCGAAGCTTTCTCTTGTTGTTAAGGAGACTGTTAAGGAGAGCGCGCGCGGGGGGGGGGGGGGGGGGGGGTATTCGAATATATTCGAAGAATGACGGCTCATTTAATATTCGTTCAATATGATTTTTTTTTTAAAAAGTGACAGCCCTAGTCCAGGGTAGATCAGCAACTCTCTGTGAAGTCTGGAAGATCTGACGTCTTGATCCTTTATTTCTCTGTGATTATCTGAGCCCGTCATTTGCACAAACATGAAGATTATAAGTTTGTGCTCCTACAGGCTCATTCCTGATATTAAAAAATGAAGACTTCTTCTCACAGACTGCTCCTGTGCTGATTTTACCAGCCCGTGTTGTTGTTTGACAGAAGTGTCATCACAGTTTTGGATGCAAGAGGGGAGACCCAAACTTTATTGCTCCTCCTTGATGAGCTGCTGAAGTAAATCTCTACATTTCACTGCGTATGGTTCAGATTTAGCGCAGTGAAATGTCTTTTTCACTGTCACGTTTTGTGGACGTGCTTTCTATTTTAATTTATCTACATCTTTGCAAACTTTGCACTTCCTGCTTACGTCAGAAGTCGGAAATAAACACAAATATGAATGTGACAAAGATCGTTAGAGCGGGGAAGCGTGAAACTGTTGGAAGGTGTTTATCCTCTTCTTGGAGTTCTTCATATCCACAGCCAACTGTGCAACAGTGTTTGGTCTGTATTTTAAAATAGCTCCTCTCTTAATTAACTCACCAGCTCTCTCTCTCTCTCTCTCTCTCTCTCTCTCTCTCTCTCTCTCTCTTCCCTGCGGGCTGTTCACCAATTCGTATTGGCTGCTCGGAGAATCTGTCGAGCTCTGCACATGCTCCGTGTAATGATTAAGACGTGGACGTGAAGGAGTGATAGGGCTCATTTCTCTGAAGCGGGAACAGATACGTGTGTCCTAATTAGAGCAGCTTTCATGGAGAGAAGAGATCAAAATTTAGCTTTCTGCCTCAAATTTGAGCTGACAGGATAACGGCTGTGGATGATGAAAGCCTGCATACTGTAGCTCATCAGAATTCTTATGTCATCTTTTGTGAAGTCATTTATTATAGAGTATAATCATTTTCTCTATAAAAGCAGACATATTTATAGACAAACCCTCTGCTGGTTCCTTCTGAGGAACTTCACAAGGGCTATAAAACCTGATTTCACAGCTGTGTCGACGTTTCCTGTCGTACAGTTTAACTGTGTTAAAAGTGGAGCTTCCTAAAAAAAAAGACGACATAAGTTGTAGGGCTGCAACTAACGATTATTTTCATAATCGATTAATCTATCGATTACTCTCTCGATTAATCGAGTAATCGTTTGGTCCATAAAATGTCCAAAAATGTTGATGTTTCCTGGAGTCCAAGATGACATCATCAAGTGTCTTGTTTGCAAACCAAAGATAATCAGGACTGTCATAGAGAAGCAAAAAAACCAGAAAATATTCACATTCATGAAGCTGAAATTGGAGAACTTGGACGTCTTTTTCTTAAACAATTACTTAAACCGATTAATCGATTATCAAAATAGTTGTCGATTAATTTAGTAATCGATTAATAATCGATTATTCGATTAATTGTTGCAGCTCTAATAAGTTGGGAAACTTGGGTGGTACAAAGGATTTTTTGGATGCCAGGCATCAATACCATGCAAATCTGTCTGATGTGAGCTCAGTGGAGCGTAAAACCCAAAGCGGGAGAGGAGCAGGACGTAAAACAAATGGACTGCACTTTACAGTACTCAGAGCTTTTAACGGGAGAGCCCGGCGTCTTGTTTTACAATCCCTCCAATCACCTGAACAAACAGAAGAAGTCAGAGCCGCTCAGAGAGGTGTTTCACCCTCTGCTGCAATCACAGACCGGCTCTGCCAAGTACCATCATGACCTAACAGGCTGCAGGGTTTCTGTCGAGCCAAAAAGCCGGTTTCACAGATTAGATCCCTTCTCCCAGCTGAAGATGGTGATGGGTCAAACTGTGGTGGAGCACACTTCAGAGCCCGTGTGAGGCACAGCTGAGACTCACTGCTGCAGAGCGTCGTAATCACTGGAGGAGTTTAAACGATTAAAATCATAACTAAGAGCAGGGAGGATGTTTTCAGCTGATGTGGTGCTTTCTGTCTTCATGCAGACGCCCTGATTGGCTAAAGGAGTTTTCACACTGCTGCAAAAAGACATCAGGGAATTGGCTGTTGTTGTCGTTGTTGGAGGCAGCGCAGTTAATGTGTCCTTATTGACACATTAATGACATTTTTGGACTCAACATCCCTTTTGGGTTTTTTGAGAAGCTAACACAGATTCTTTTATCAAACATAGATTGTGGAAAGGCCGTCATTTGTCAGATTTCAAAATCAAAATCTAATCCAAATGGAATCATAGAAGAATTCTGGAAAGATGAAATATAAAGTTGTGATAACTGATGTCTTTCTGTGTTAAAAAATCTTGATTTCTCTCTCTGTGTCACTCCCTCAGATATTCGAGTGGTGGTATTTCAGGAAATATGGGACCTCCTTCATAGAGCAGGTGTCCGTGAGCCACCTGCGCCCCCTGCTGGGCGGAGTGGACAGCAGCTCCCCCAGCAACTCCAACACCAGTAATGGAGAGGCCGACTCCAATCGGCAAAGTGTGTCCGGTAAGAGCTGATACGTCAAAAAGGCTCAATCAAGGATTAAACATGTTTGCATCTGTTCCAAAGATTCATGCAATTTATTTTAAACTCTTGAAACGTTTTTAAAAAAGAAATAGAGCTGCATGGAAACAAGGAAATAGAAAAATAGGACGCTATATATGAATGTTTGCAGTGAGACTTCGTTATGCAGCCCCTCCAGGAAGTTGTACGATCGCAACAAATAATGCAAATTCAACCAATCCCTGTGGACGATCTTTGCAATTTGTCCAATCGCCGCAACTTATTTTCCAATCCAACCAATCATAATCCCCTGCCCTCTCCAGTTTCTCCAATCATAGCAGTCTGTCCCCCATCAAATTCACGTCTTTGTTTATGAAGTTGAAGACATATCTGACAAAAATACCTCTGATTAATCATCGTGGTGGAACACAGACAAATTCATCGATTGACGAACACTTTTCTACCACAAAACACACGAAACACTCGAGACAGATCACAGTCACAGAGGCTGCATGCAGTCTGCCTGAAACAAACAGGGTGTGTGAGTGTGTGTGTGCCTTTGATTTCAAATAAATTGTGTATTTAATAAAATTGTAACTAGTTTTGCAATTTTTGGAAATTGCTGCAATTTTATTGCAAAAAGCGTCTAAAAAAATCGCAGCATGCATTGGAATTTTTTTCAAAAAGCTGCTGCAAAATCAGCGCTTTTTAGTTCTGGCTCAGACTCCCTGAACACTTCAGCTTTTCCATTCTACATCTTGATGGATTGCAGGTCATCCATGCAGTAAAACTGTAAAACTCAGCCGTTTAGTTCAGTGTTTGAAATGTCAGAGCCGAATTTTGCTGCACTGCACAATGATCGCAGAAATATCAACGTGTGACTCTCAGGAGTCTCAGACTCTGGTTTTTAGGTCCGTCTGTCTTTGACTTCACAACATCTTTTTCAGATATGTCTTGAATACGTGAATGAACGTGTGTTAGACATTCAACAAACATGAAACATGCTGTAGAGTGAACACCCGATGTCTCAGATCAGATGTGAAATGAGTAATATGTGGGGTGGGGTCAGAGTCCTGACAGCTGAGGGATGAAACTGAAGCATCAGATTTAGTAAACACTGACCCGCTGACCCCCCTGAGGACTGAAGCTTACAGCTCTGACTCACAGAAAACATCCTCCTATCTTCCACTGAGCGCTGTCATATTGTTTTATGACTTACTCTGTTTTCACTGTGGATGAATCAGATGAATCAGACTTAGGATCAGCCTCCAGGTGAAACATCACTTGGTACATCAGTGTATCCATCACGTTTGTGAAATGTATCTGTGTCGTTCAAAGCCAGAGGCTTTAAGGGGGGATGTTTATATCTCAGATCGTACATTAATATCAAGGTCATGTGTTCAGTCTGCGTCTGAAATTAAATCTAAAAGGCTTGAAAAATATAAAAATGGGATGAGTCAGGATCATGATTAATCATTTAATAACAAAAATCAAATGGTTCATGTAACTTTTATCATCATAAAAAATCATTTTAAATGGTTTTTATAACTGATGTGATAAAATCGCCAAACAGGGGAGCATTAAATAACAGAAATGAACTTCCTCATTATGGGCACGCGCTAAAAGGAGCGTGCCGTCAGCATTTCCCACGACAACTGGCTTACTGTTTACACGGCAACAGAGGCCGCAGCGTATCAGAAAAATCCCACTCTGGAGGGCGTTCAAAAAAAGTTGTTTCAGGTCGGCTAAAACAGCGTTTCTGTGTAAACGAGAGGCCGAAACACAACAAAACTTTTGCGTTTTATCCTAAAACTGTTTTCATATAAACAAAGTCTAATTTAAAAATAAACAAACTGTCATATTCGAAACCTTTAGTTCACCTCTTCGTTGTCTGTTAGTTTCTTCCTCCTGTTGATCTCTGACGCCGGACCCAGCCTGCTTTTGTTCCCATCCAAACAACTTTAAGATTAAAGCGGATTAAGCATGTTGCCTCTAATCAACGATTCATCAGGAGGAGAAGAAAGGCCGTCTATTTACTACCACTGCACTAATCCTCAGTTTGAAGGCTAATCATCTGCCTCGTATAAATCCGTCCTGTGGAAGAACAAGTGTTGCTCTGTCTCTGAGAAAGTCTTATTACTCATACAGAAACTCTTCATGCTGGATTTTTATTGGTGGGTTTTTGAATTTGTTGAAAAAATATTTTCTAATCTTTACGCAGTTTGAGAAGTTTGTAACCTTAGAGAGATGTTTTCTTTGATGGAAGAAGTAAATTTGGTAAAAACAGCAGTATGAAGGATAAAGGGCAAAATATGAAACAAAAAAATAAATAAAAGGATGGAAAACACTCAAAATTCATGTTTTGAGAGATTCTTTTAAAAAATGAAATCAATCTAGATTTAAATAGGTATAGATACTTGAAGTTAAGGGTAAACAATTCATGTTTTACCTAAACCTCTGGATGAAGTTCGAGTTTGTGGTTACACCAACAATTCATCAAATATCCTGATTAAAGAGTAAATTTGAAACAGTAAAATAACAGCTTAATTTCTATATTCATCATAGCTACTGCCTCCCAAAATCAGAAACTATTTACAATTTCACATTTCATCCATTATTGTAAAAATATAAACAAAATAAAGGTTAAATGAGATGAAAAAAACAGTATTAAATATAATTTTCACTACAGATCAAGAATAAACTCATTCTTGGATGTTAAATGTTGCTTCTTGTGAGTTTAAAGTGTTTAAAAACACTTTTTTGGTTAAACTCTTATCATTTATAGTTTGCAGACTCAACGCTGGTTTTCGGTTTGGTCACTGAGCAGCGTCTCCTCATCCTCCCCGCTCTCCAAAAGGTCGATGTGCCAGTCAGGCCGCCGCGGGGCGGATGGCAGGGCTCTCATGGAGCTCTTTGAAGTGCTCTGGAGGAGGCTGAGCCTGGACTTTCCTCTCCACACTCATCCTCAGTTGTTGTTCTCTCTGTTTTCCCCACTGCAGAATGTAAAGTGTGGAGAAATCCGCTGAATTTATTCCGTGGAGCTGAATATAATCGGTAAGTGACGGGAGCCGTGGTACCTGCATGTGAAAGTCATGGCTGGGCTTCTTTTCCTCAGGAGATACAGGAGCTCTGGCCTCCCTCTGCTCCTCTCAGCTGGACCTCCTCATGTTGATACTTTTTCTTCTTCTTCTTTGATGTGCTCTCAGATATTTATTCTCTCTTCTCTCTACGTTTCTTTTCTGTCCCTTCTCCTCGACTCTCTGACTTCTTCTCTGTGTCATTTCTCTCACTCCTCTTCTACTCTCTGCTGCATGTTTCTGCCTCCTGATCCTGATCCTGTTGAGTCATCTTCCAATGCGTCATTTCTGATCATCCTGTCGTGTCTCCACCTTTCAGCCCTAAACTTTGGCCCTTATTAGTCAAATCTGGGCAGTCGTCGGAGCTTTAATTCAGAAACTTTATCCTCTCCCACTCTTCTGTCTGATGTTTCTTTCAGTGGGATGCTCTAAATTCGGTCGTTACTGTTGCACTTACACACAATAAAGAAAAAGTAGAGTAGTAATAGAAACTACAAACAGTGAAGGAATAAAGAGTTCTGATGTTAGTTGATCTTAGTGTGTGATCCCGTCAGCCTGGACTGACTGGAAGCCGTCGACAGTGATGTGTGGTTTGCGTCGCCGTCTGACCCCTGGCTGCTATTACTTAGAGCAGATCTCACATTTTCCTGAATGAGAGAGGAAATGGCTTCTATCTCCTCTCTGTCGTCTTGAACGTTGAACGTTCTGTTTACGTCGCCATGGAGACCACAAAGCTGATGATGTTAGCTTAGCTGTCATACTCGCTCTAATAATCGGCTTTTAACAGCAAGAAAGTGACAAACTGAACAGAAATCTGAGGTGGAGTCATCGTGAGGAAGTTTAAAAAGTTTACACTGAGCCCTGTGTGGTATTAATGATTTCATGCGAGTTGTTTTGAGCTAGCATGCCGGCGGCGGTCAGGAAGTCAGCACTAGGGATAGACCGATTATCGGCGCATATATTTGTCATTTTGACCCATATCGGCATCGGCCTTTTTTTTAATACGACGGCCGATAATAGGTCACTTCAAAACTTGGCAAAGGAAAGCTAATCTTAACTACTTTGCTTCGGTTAGCGAAAGTCCGCTAGCTTAATGCTAACATGAATGGAAAATCCCATTGACCGGCTAACGCAATTAGCATCGTGACTATCTCACAGTCTATGAACTTATTATAACTTTCACAGCTTACTTGGCTCTTGAAAATGATATTGTTATTGTTTGAAGTAAAAAAAAAAAGAGATAAACATTTTAGTTGTATTGAAATTTTGAAACAGTTTATATACTGTAGAAAACTTAAGGGAGCTATTTATTTGTTTACATTTTTATTTACCTTTAGAAGACATGCTGCTGAGCCTGGAAAATGTTAAATAAACATGTGCTGAAAGGCATTTCAACAAAGTGAAGGATCAGAGTTTGTATTATTCAAAATTTTGATGTCAATATATTCACTTTTACTGCAAATGAATATCGGCTGCAAATATCGGTTATCGGCCTCCTTCACAACTAATAATCAGTATCGGTATCGGCCCGGAAAAAAAGCATATCGGTCTATCACTAGTCAGCACCCACAGGCTTCTGAAGAAACAGGTGGATACCGTGAAATATGACAATTTCCTGGAGTTGTTGGATGAATTTAGCAGGAGCAACTTGCGGTTTTGGTCGTACCGAAGGACTCTTTGGCATGTGACTGCAGGAGCTGGGATTGAACCCTCTGACCCACTTTGATTGACAGACAGCAGATTCTACTGCTGTGTCCCAAATCGTGCACTTCTGCACTCACACTCACTACTCTGAGTGCATAAGTGCGTTGACAAAAGTTGAGTGTGGGACAGTTGACTCCTCTAACACTCAATGGTCGCCATATTGGCATCGTAGAGGAAGTGGTACGAACCAAACCATGGTTGATGGAAGTAATCGATGAATAACAGAGTTACGACTATTGAATGGTTGTGAAATGCGATTGTAGTTTCTGGTAAGCGAAGCCGCAATGTTTGATTTGGGACAAAACAACCCTGTGCTTACAGATTTGGGTTATTTTTTGGTCTTTTACGGCCTTTATTTTGAGAGGACAGGACAGTGGATAGACGCACAAGAGCACTGTGGCACCATCTTGAACGCCATCTGTGCTCTAAGGCAGAGTGTACTCCCGTTTCCATCCGTTCATCATTTGATGCATGAAATGAAATTCTGTTTGACAGAAGTTTTAAAACACCGGCGCTCTCCTTTAATCCTCTCTGTGGTCGTGTGTTTGAACCGTCAACAGATGCTTATTGTGTCTCTGCGCTTGTGTTCAGGTATACCTGGGTAACAGGTCGAGAGCCGCTGACGTACTACGACATGAATCTGTCAGCGCAAGACCACCAGACCTTCTTCACCTGCGACTCAGACCACCTCCGGCCCGCTGACGCCAGTAAGCAAACACACTGTTGTAAAACCAGAGGACAGAGCAGTGCTGGTTTATTCATCCTCAGCGTGTGTTTCCTGTTTGTGTGCTCGTCTGGCTGCAGTTATGCAGAAAGCGTGGAGGGAGAGGAACCCGCAGGCTCGCATCTCCGCAGCACATGAAGCCCTGGAGCTGGAAGAGTGAGTTCACCTTCTCTCGATTGTTTAACAACTTTCCCTCTCATATATTAAACGCCTCGTCCTTCCTCTGAACTTGTGATGTTTTTATAAGTGAGCGTCTCTAATGAATGTCTCCTTCCTCATCCCGGCTAACAGCCCTGATAATAAATGATAATGGTAATAGCCCATTAAACACCCTGATGGTCCTCGGAGGTTTTGACGCGTTCATTTTAGAGCCTTGTTTTAAAAAATGAAAATGGTGGATCAATACTTCATTTCCTGTAAAACACGGATTGATTTTGTTCTTTTTTTTTTTTAACACGGCTCACCTCACCGAGGATGGATCTGAAATTAAGAGTGTGTGAATCGAACAGTTCTTAGCCTTTGAATCCAGATCAGCAAAGCCCTTTGACTGGTTCTAACCATCCCTCTTCAGATTGTTATGAATAAAATATCAGAGACTGAGGCTTTGTGGCTGTGTGGGATGATGCGTGCCGTCACAGACTGGTCCTCTGGGTTTCTGCAGCATCCATAAGGGATCTCTTTCATGCCACCGTAGGTTTATTTTTAGTCCGGACTACAAAGGAGTTGTGGCAGCGCTGTATGTTGCTGGCAGCTCATATCAAGGCCGTGACAGCAGGTTGACTCAGAGAAAGCGTCTTTGATCATTTCTCTGTCAGATTCTGTCCAAAGGCAGAACCGTAAGGGCCTGAAAGCCGTTTGTCGCGCAGTGAAGCCACGCTGCGAGCGCTGAGTCGGTATATTAATGACCCAACCTGAAAGGATGTGAGAGTGAGTAACAAGGATCTCTGCTCTCCTCCTTCAGCTGTGCGACGGCGTACATCCTGCTGGCAGAGGAGGAAGCCACAACCATCATGGAGGCTGAACGTTTGTTTAAACAGGCGCTAAAAGCTGGAGAGGGCTGCTACCGCCGCAGCCAACAGCTCCAACATCACGGTACACAATACGAAGCCCAGCACAGTGAGTACCATCCACACGCCGCTCACTCTGCCAGTAATCTGAATATTTAACATCCTTCAGGCCAGGAAGGACGCTTTCTGCAGGTCTGAGTCTTTAATTTTGGTTTGTTTTGCATGTTTTGTGATCAGAGAGCAAACTTCAGGGCTGCTTCAGCTGTCAGCCTCCAAACTGAGTCTTTTATTGAACTGCACACATTTGACTCCTTCCAAAAAGTAAACGCTTAGATTCAGATCTTTTAGATAAACAAACTTGTTTTAAAAGTTCTTTTTACTTTTTTGTGTTTCCATTTAGTGGAATGACTCAGACATGTTCAAACTCTGAGGAGGAGACACCAAACGAATGATCCACAACTCCTGAAACAGACATACACACATCCTGAGGCCCGTTTTTGTTCACAGTTATGACAAAACTTTATGTTTTTGGCACAAACACGTTTTCATTGGAACCACAAAAACATCTCAATCCTACTTCTCTAATACTCAATAATTTTCTAATCCTAAATTTGCGCTTTGTTTGTTTTTTTGTTGTTTTTTTGTCCCTGGGTAACATTCACTAAAATAAAGAATACAAAAAGAATGAAATGTTTTTTTTTTTTTTGCTTGTGCTCTTAAACGTGCTTCAAAAAGTTTGTTTTCAAGTATATTGGTTTTAAAAATGAATATTTTCTTCTTGTTTTTTTTTACACTTTTTAGGCCAACATATCTTTAGATTTCTTGCTTCATAAAATAATCTTGTTGCATGGATGGATAATTTCATTAGTTTTAAGAAACTTCCTCATAAATTTAGTGTTTTTTTCATGTTTAGGATCCTTTGTTTTGCAGTGTAGCCACTGCACCCCACTGATAAAAGTTCTGATTTTATCCTACAGAAATCAGGAGTTTCACTTCTGTGGCTGCTTCATTCAGTTATTTTTTTATTTTATTTTTTCTTGGAGTTAGGATCCAAAGCAGCATTTCCTTTCCAGCCCGTTACACGTCCGCCTCCAAACTTTTTATGCTCTTCATTCGTTTTAACAAAAGCTCTACGATGAAGTTCTTAAGAGCTGCCGTCACAGACGGATACTGACGGAGCTGAGTCGACTTGTTTTGCAGAGGTAGTTCAAACTCCATGCAGCTCTTAGATGCCCTCAGATTCAGCTTTAACGCTCCCAAAGCAGAAAATTTCAACTCTTCAGTGTCACTTTTTCCACCACTGACCAATCAGAATCAAGAAGGGGCAACAAATGGGAATTAGAATCTAATATAAAAATTTCAGATGAAGGCTGGTACGATATCTTAAAAACACACCAAACGTCCACCAATTGGACGTTGGACACCAATGGAGGGAGTTTTCATGGAAAAACTGGATTCGCTTCTTTATTACCCTCAAATTAAAAAGCAAACACTTTTTCTGGAAAGATGTACATAAGACCATACTGGAAATATTGAGATATCATGTTCCTATGAGTTTTCTGTTTCTTTACATGTGTTATTTTAAATTACCTGCGGGAAACGTACGAGTAAAAGACCAATATTTCACAAAGATACTGTTGGTAGCTGCAAAGAAGTCTATTACGAGGAAGTGGGGTAAAGTAAACCCACCAGACAGTCGAGGAAATTGACATAATGGAAAAGACGACGCACAGACTGAGATAACAAGAAACACAGATGGACGACAAGTGGGAGAGATGGAGATCGTTCAGGACAAAATCAAGCGACACAACAACAAAAAAATAAAGAGACTTATTAGTTATCCAATGAAGAAGATTTCTGGAGGATGGACACCAAACAGCCTGTGTTGAACTGGATCTGTTTGTGGTTATTTTTGTTTCCTTGATATGGGGACACCAAGTTCAGTGGTGGGCCGAATGTCTTTCAAAATGTGCAAATAATCAAAGTAATAAAGTAATAAAAAAAAAAGAAATCAAGAAGGGGCGGGACTTCTGATACCGGCTTTGTCAATAATAATGAGAAATGTTTGTATGGAGGAGAAGGTCGTCACGCTTGTTTTTCTGAGGAGCGACGTCCAGAGCTGCTCCAAACGTCTGAACATGCAGAGCTCTTTAAAACACCCAGCAGAAGCAGAGGTGCAGCAGGGAAGCGTGCACACACGTCGTCTACCTCTGACGGCATCATGTGACCAGCAGCTGACAGTCAGACTGATGCGTTTGTGTTTGATTCTCTGCTCCACAGGAAGAGACACCAACGTGTTGGTGTACATAAAGAGAAGACTGGCCATGTGCTCCAGAAAGCTGGGCCGAACACGAGAAGCAGTTAAAATGATGAGAGATGTAAGTGTACGGCCTACACACACACACACACACACACACTCTATCAAACAGAAGTGTGAATATTTCAAACTGTGATAACCCAATAACTGATGTTTTGCTGGCTGTGCATGTGTCGCCCCCTGTCTGATATTACATGTAACAACAGTTGTGTGTTTTCCAGTTAATGAAGGAGTTCCCTCTCCTCAGTATGTTCAACATCCACGAAAACCTGCTGGAGTCGTTACTAGAGCTCCAGAACTACGCCGACGTCCAGGCGGTTCTGGCAAAGTACGACGGTGAGGATCACACAGATTCATGTTTTAGATACTACACGAGATGCTGGAGTTACTTTTTGAGCGTTTTATTGAGATGTTCGTTTTGTAGCGTGATGGAAATTCACTTTGTAACGTTTGGCTTGTGTTTGTTTGGTTATACTTTTCATATCTGACCTTTTATAGACCAGGAATGTTTGATAGGCTTTATGATCATCTGTCTTATCGTAGACGTTAAGCTAATATCAGTAAAAAAATAAAAATAAAAAAGGTGAACCACATTAAGGAATAACTGACAGACTGGCCTAAAGCTGTGAAACTCAACCTCACCTGTCTCCTCTAACCCTCTCCTCCTCCTCTCTTTCTGTTTTGTGCCTCCTCCACAGATATTAGCTTACCTAAATCTGCAACAATATGCTACACAGCAGCGTTGCTCAAAGCCAGGGCGGTATCGGACAAGTGAGTATCTCTTTTCACGGACCATAATGCTCCACATACCTGCTCTGCTGCTTTAGAGTTAAAGATGGAGCTAAAAATAGCCCGAGGAGCCGTTCAGAGTCAATGAGAGAGAGAGAGAGAGAGAGAGAGAGAGAGGGGAGGCGAGCGCTGGTGTACTTACAGCAGTGTTTATGCTCTTTGGTACAGAGCTGCCTTCAGGGCTGATCTGTGTTATTGTGAGAAGAGTTTCAGCCTCTGCAGAGCGCTGCGGTCGCCCTGAGCTGCAGTTATTTAAGAATACATCACATCCATATCTTCTTATCTCCATTAGATGTTTGTGCATGTTAGAAATAATGTGCTGGAGCTGCTTCTGTGTGAAGAAGAAGACGATTAACGTCTCTCAGCCTCACTGACACTGAAACGGATGTGTGTGAGATGAGGTGAGAGCAGCAGAGGATAGAGGACTCTAAAGGAGGGTGCACTGCAAAAACTGAAATCTAATTAAGTGTTTGTTTTATTTCTAATAACAGATGCCACATTAGACTCAATCTGAGCCACATTCACCAGGTCACCAAGTCCAGAAAAATTATATCCAAAGACAAAAAATGACGCCTTGATTGCTTGAAAAAAATCTGCCAGTGTTATGAGACAAATGAACTTATTTCTTTTCTTGTGTTAAGACATTATTTCTATCTAAAGATTTTTTCCTTGACATTTTTTTAAGCCTTCAGACGTCATTTCTGTCTTGAATTAACACATTTTTCTGGACTCGTCAGCTGAATGTTGGATGTTTCCTGTAAGACAGGCAGACAGTAGGATAGAGGTCAGATATTAGAGGCTTTTATTTTGAAAAGGTTTGTTTTGAGGTTGATTTTGAAATGAGTGGAGTGAGTCAGATTTGTTTTTAAAGTTTTTAAATAATGATGGAAAAATCTGTCATTTTGACGGATTAAAAACCCAACAGCGATCCAGTCCACTTTCATTTTCACAAGGCCAGGATCAGGAAAACCCGTCTCACACCGACTGCTCATTACTTCACTGGGTGAAATGTTTCCAGACTTTAAAACGCTCCCTGAAGCAGCGCTGCTTATTCCAGTATCTAGAACAGCAGAACAAAATCAAAACAGTCGCCAGAAGTCGACTGACTGAGGCAAAGACGCAGAACCTGATGCTGATCTCCTCTGCTGATCTCTCGCTTGATGACCAAAACAAGCGTCCACTTTAAATCCAGGCAGCCCAGGAGGAAAGTTTAAGCTCAGACAACCTTCAGTTTAACTTTAAAAAAGCGTTCTGCTCTGCTCACTGAGAGCGATTTCTTTCTTTACATCATTTATCCATTATTTTCTCTTTCTAAGCGACAAGCAGAAAAATATTCCTGCATAATTAATGTTACAAGTTGTATTTGAGTCGCTTTGGCAATAAAATATCTCATTAATAATTAATAGGTCTTATTATTGATTTTTAAATTGAGGGGGAGTAAAACATCTGGCGTAACGTCTGGTCAGGTATGAGGAGATGATTTGGTGCTTTTCAACTTTTTTTCCCCGACTCACTACGACCACTGAAACACACCTCAGAGCAGGATGAGCCTTAAAAACCAAACATGGTCTCAAAAAAACAACAAACTAAAGACGTATTTTTGTCTTACTTCACTGGCAGATTTTTTTTCACTCCTTACGAATACTTTAGGTGTCGTTTTTTCCTTTAACTATCCTGAAATAAGAGCTGTGAGGTGACACTTTAGACTAAAAATAAGACGCAGACACAACACAGTGTGTGTTGTCAGAATAAAATCCTCATCCAGTCATCATTCATCCATTTACCAACAGGAAACACTCTTATTTGGAGTTCATTGTGGCACCTTTGGAGGAACCTCCAGCACTTACATGTATGTTAAATAGAACATTCTGGAAACTCTCACCTGCTCCGGGTTCAGTCTCTACCTGCTGAGAAGATCTGACACGGAGCAGGAAGTGTCAGGTTCTCTGCAGCCCCTGTGGAGGCGTTTTAAACCACTGAGATCATGCAGGGAATCAGACGACTGACATGAGTGTTTTCTCTTTGTGTGTGTGTGTGTGTGTGTGTGTGTGTGTGCAGATTCTCTCCAGAAGCAGCATCCAGACGAGGGCTGAGCACAGCAGAGATGAACGCAGTAGAAGCCATCCACAGAGCGGTGGAGTTCAACCCACACGTCCCCAAAGTGAGACTCAGATGAAAACACACACACTACACACACACACCTGCTCAGGTTATTCAGTGTGTGTAAACTACACACACACCTGCTCAGGTTATTCAGTGTGCGTAAAGAGTGTGCGAGTGCTCATATTAAAGGGGGTGGAGTTTGCAGCGTCTGACCAATCACAAACATGGAGAAACAGAGAAACCCTGCTCGTCATCAGGAACATCAACATCTCCCTAAAAACAACATGGACAGGATCTTCTAAGAATGGGCAGGCTATTATCTGAGAGCTGATTGGTCAGGAGGCGGTGCTGTTATCCTCATTGATCTTAACCTGCTCTGGAGCAGGTTAGCCGTTCAGCATCAGTTACCATGGTGATTCATCCTGTAAGAAGTGAACCAGCTTCGTAGTTACAGGCCTCTGCTCAGAATATACTGTGGGTAAACTACACACACCTGCTCAGGTCATTCAGAGAGTGTGTGTGTATGTGTGTGTCTGTGTGTGTGTGTGTGTGTGCATGAGTGAAGCTGCAGCACTCTGACTGTTACAGACTGTAACTCAAGTTTAGGAGCTCCTGGAATGAGTCGTCTGTTTGTTTTGCAAAATGAAAATGATTTGATGATTAAAAGTTTGAAAAGCGTTTCTCCCTCTCTCTCCCTCTCTCTCCCTCTCTCTCTCCCTCTCTCTCTCTCTCCCTCCCTCTCTCTCTCCCTCTCTCTACCTTTCCCTCCCTCTCTCTCCCTCTCTCTCTCTCTCTCCCTCTCTCTCTCTCTATTTCTCTCTCTCTCTCTCCCTCTCCCTCTCTCTCTTCCCCTCTCTCTCTCCCCCCCTCTCTCTCTCTCTTCCTCTCTCTCCCTCTCCCTCTCTCTCTCTCCCTCTCTCTCTCTCTCCCTCTCTCTCTCTCCCTCTCTCTCCCTCTGTCTCTCCCTCTCTCTCTCTCTCCCTCCCTCTCTCTCTCTCTCTCTCCCTCTCTCTCCCTCTGTCTCTCTCTCTCTCTCTCTCTCCTCAGTACCTGCTGGAGATGAAGAGTCTGATTCTTCCTCCAGAACACATCCTGAAGAGAGGAGACAGCGAGGCCATCGCCTACGCCTTCTTCCACCTGCAGCACTGGAAGAGGGTCGAGGGAGCACTCAACCTGCTGCACTGCACCTGGGAGGGCAGTGAGTACACACACACACACACACACACACACACACACACACAGATTAAAGGAACACACTCCTTCTCTCGTTTATTTAAAGAATGATTCAACGTTCCTTTAAAAGCCGGGTTGTGTTTTGTGTTTCCAGCGTTCAGAATGATCCCGTATCCTCTGGAGAAGGGTCACCTGTTCTACCCTTACCCCATCTGCACAGAGACAGCCGACAGAGAGCTGCTACCCAGTAAGAGACGCCCTGACACACACATGTATTCACACAAACACACACACACACACACATGAGAAAAAAGTTTCCATCCTGATGTTTGTCTTCCTGTTTCATCAGTTTGATTCCTCTGATCAAGGATCAGGGTCAACATTCTTCACTTAAGTAACATTGTGTTTGTGTGTGTGTGTGTGTGTGTGTGTGTGTGTGTGTGTGTGTGTCTGTCCCGTGTGGAAGCAGTGTTTCACGAGGTGTCGGTCTACCCGAAAAAGGAGCTGCCCTTCTTCATCCTCTTCACGGCCGGTCTCTGCTCCTTCACCGCCATGCTGGCTCTGCTCACACACCAGTTCCCTGAGCTCATGGGAGTGTTTGCTAAAGCAGTGAGTACACACACACACACTCACATTTTCTGTTTTGTGTTTGTGCGTCCAGATGTTCGTGTGTCTGCTTAGTGAAGTCTCTGGAACCTCGTCAGAGTCTTTCAGTTTGGTTCAGAGTTTCACGTCGAGGAGCCGATGATGTTCGTTAACGATGATGTTCGTTAACGATGTTTGTTAAAGTTTCACACAAACTGAGCGTCTTCTTCGACTCTCTTTCTTCCCGTGTTGTCGTGAAGTAGAGTTCTGGTCTTTGAGGATATTTCCAGCTACATAAAACCCTCTCCTCACAAACTGACCCCAAACTCAGCTCTCAGCTCTGCAAACAGCTGAACACTGTGATTCTTCAGCCAGCAGAGGGCGCTTCATCCCCTGCTGAGCTGCGCCGTCACCTGGAATGATCCTGGACTCACTTCTTCTCCATCAAAGAGAAAAAAACACATCTTTCATAAGATGCTGCTTTAATTTTACTTATTAATTGATGTTAAATAGGTTTTTATTATTTATCTGTTGTTGTTTAGATTTAAAGTAACTCTGAAGATGATTTTAAAGATGGAGAACAAATCTCCTCCCCTGATTGGATCGCTCCCTGACCCGCTCTGCGAGCTCAGTTTGGATGTTGATTCAGTGAATCCGAGTCGTGCTGCTTCCCGGCTTTCAGGATTACGGGACGCTCTCCCGCCGCACACACAGTTCAAACACAGAGAACACACACACACACACACACACCTCTGCTTTGAAGTGTCCTTTGAAGCTGGAGCAGAGATGTGAGACGTGATGTGTGAGGAGGATCCATGCAGGTGAGGAGGAGGAGGGCACAGATAGACTCTGTGTGTCAGGACTTTTATCTGCCATCTGACAAAGTGGGAACCTCCATGACCTGCTGCTGCTCTGCTGGAGCCCCTATCACCCCCACCTCACCCCCACCTCACCCGCTCCTCCCCCCACCTCACCCTCTGCTCCACCTTCAGCTCCTCTTCTCTGCTTGTTGCCAAAACAAATCTGAGGACGAGGCTGACAGTGAGCTCCTCTGAGCTCAGCTTTGAGTACAACAGAGTAAAAATCAACAAACCGTTTTTTTCTGTTTCCACAAAAAACACCGAAACATCTCTAAAATCTCCTCCAGTGAAGTTTGTGAGAATCTGATCCAGGTGTTTGTTTCCTCCTGCAGTTCCTCAGCACGCTCTTCGCTCCTCTGAACTTCATCATGGAGAAGGTGGAGAGCATCCTGCCGTCCAGCCTCTGGCACCAACTCACCCGCATCTGACCCGCGCAGAGCCGGGCCAGAACCAGAACCAGGAGCCAACCACCTCCTTTCAGACAGAACCAGCCGAACTGAAAGCCAGAACGCTGCTTTGGACCGGACTGACACACTTTGTGCCAAGAGTTCAAACCAAACCGAGGACAGACGAGGAGGAGGAGGAGGAGGACGGCAGGACGCAGGGACAAAAAGGCAGAACGCTGGATCCACACTTGGTTTTGACTTGATTTGATATGTTTGCTTTTTTGGGGGTTTTCGATCATTTAAAGCTGTTCTTTTGTTGTACAAAAAGCGGGTGATCAGTTGCCATCATTAAAAAGTGAGGAGACAAAAATACAATAAAGGACTTTTTGTGTATTGCTGCAAACGGCGACTTCCCGACATCTTGATTTACTGAAGTTTCACTGCGTCAAGAGAGAAAATCTGAGTTCAGCCGAGCTTCTGAGGAGCCTCTGCTCAGGTAAACACCACCTGCTGGGTTTTTAACATTAATCTGTGGAGCTCTGAACATCCACTAACAACTCGGTCCACAGGCAGGAGACGAGTCTGATCCATCAGAAGTTTGAGATGTTTATCAGCCCGTCAAACAACCCAATGCTCTTTTTTTTTATTAAACTTAGACAATAACTGACTCAGGGTTTTTTTTTTTTTTTGCAAATTATGTACACCTCTTGTACATTTTCTTGAAATTTAAGGGTTAAAACATTAGAAATTTGAAGTCTTGCGGGTGCATTTGTTGTCACCCAACAGCTCATATGTTTAGACTCCAAATTAACGCCGACTAATGGCTGAAATTTCTGTGTAAAAAGACTTTAAAGAGGGGGTATGTGCTTTTTTTTCAGTCTTTTTTTCCAGTCTCATTCTGTCCCTCTGGTGCCCCTGTAGAATTCTGACATGATTTAAATCTAAAAAACAGAATCCTTTTTTTTCTCTCTGATGTTTTAAAAACTCTTCTCTGAAACTCTTCATTCTAGCCGCCGTCTCTTTAAGGCTCCACAAACCCCCTTCCCTGTGATTGGCCCAGCCTTCTAGAGGCCTGTTGGGGCAGAGCTAAGGGTACACCTTGGTGTTTGAGGCCCACAAGAAAAAAACAGAAAAAAAGAAACATTTTGTGTTAAATGACGAAGCTGTGCGTGATGTGAGTCATTTATTTAGAGTGCAGTCGTACAGGTCGGGTTTTTTTTTCTATCAGGTAACAGTCAAACTGTCACCTTGACAAACACACATTAAACACACTGACGGGTAAATAAATACAGAGACGTGAGAGGAGAGACGGGAGGGTTTATATTTACACAGGACGGGTGAATTTCTTCTGCTTGATTGAGTTTAAAAATTCTTAACGGAAACAATCTACGAGACTAGTAAGGTGGAGAGAGAGAGAGAGAGAGAGAGAGATTCTGGTCTAGTTCTGGTGTTAAGGTCCGTGCTGTTGCTGTGTGTGTCGCCCCCTACAGGTAAGTCAGCTTTAACGTCAAGCTACGAGGAAGGTAACAGCTGCTGCAGTTATTTTTCTTTAAAGCTGTGATTGTGCTTTCAGTCTTTGATCTCATCATCAGACCTGAAGAAACTTTTTAATTTTTTTTCTAAGGCTCTTAAATTTAACTGGAGCAGAAACATCCTGAAGTAAAGAACCAACAAACTGCCTGGAGGAAAAAATTAGCGGCAAGTTAAAGAGTCGGACTCTGCAGGCTGGAGGTGAAGCAGCAGTTTTTTGGGGTTTTTTTGTTCCTACACACAGCGTGACGTCTGATTGGTCGGTGAAGTCCAGGTGCAGTGAGGTCACGTCTGGCCCTTGCAGGTGTGCACGTCCACCTGCTGGTGGCAGTCTCGGCAGTGCACGGCGCAGCACCAGTGGAACTTGCACTCGCACTTGGTGGTCCTGCTGATCCGGGACGTGTCGTAGCCCCGCCCGCAGCACATGACCTCACAGCCGTCCATGCCGCGAGACGTCCTGTTACAGACGCGACCGGCCGTCCCCATCGAGCCTGAACACAGAATGAGGGAGAGAGAGAGAGAGAGAGATGCTGAAGCATAAAGTTTAAATCCCAATCTGACCGAACAACACATCAGCTGTTAGATGATCCAGAAAACAGACACGATGGATCACAAACAATAATAATAAACTAAAAGTCGAGAACAAGACAAATCCACGTTTTATTCACCTTTGATCAGGAAGTATAACTCTCATTTTGAATTTGATGGCTGCACCATGTTCCTATAAAGCTGGTTCAGGCTCATGTTTCCACTGTGTTCCATCACCTTTCCTTTTATCAACACTCAATAAGTGTTTGTGAACTGAGGACACTAATTGTTGAAGCTTTGGAGGTGGAATTCTTTACCATTCTTGATTGATGAACAACTTCAGTTGATCAACAGTCCAGGGTCTCTGTTGTTGTATTTTGTGCTTCATAATGCTCCATACATTTTTAATGGGAGACTGGACTGCAGGCAGGCCAGTCTAGCACCCGCACTCTTTTACTACAGAGCCACGCTGTTGTAACAGGTGCAGAATGTGTCTTGTCATTGTCTTGCTGAAATAAGCAGGGACGTCCCTGAAAAAGACGTGGCTTGGATGGCAGCATATGTTGCTCCAAAACCTGTATGTACCTTTCAGCATTAATGGAGCCTTCACAGATGGTCCAGTTAGCCATGCCATGGGCACTAACACACCCCCATACCATCACAGATGCTGGCTTTGAGACTTTGACCTGAGAACAATCCAGATTGTCCTTTTCCTCTTTGGCCTGGAGGACACCACGTCCATGATTTACAAAAACAGTTTGAAATGTGGACTCGTCAGACCACAGCACACTTTTCCACTTTGCGTCAGTCCATCTCAGATGAGCTCGGGTCCAGAGAAGCCGGCGGTGTTTCTGGGTGTTGTTGATATATGTCTTTGTCTTTGCATGGTAGAGTTTGAACTGTCACTTGTAGATGTAGTGATGAACTGTGTTAACTGACAATGGTTTTCTGAAGTCTTCCTGAGCCCACGCGGTAATATCCTTTACACAATGATGTTGGTTTTTAATGCAGTGCTGCCTGAGGGGTCAAAGGTCACGGGCATTCAGTGTTGGTTTTCAGCCTTGCTGCTTACGTGCAGAGATTTCTCCAGATTCTCTGAATCTTTTGATGATATTATGGACTGTAGATGATCAAATCCATCAATTCTTTGACATTGTTGAGAAACATTGTTCTTAAACTGTTGGACTATTTGCTCACGCAGTTGTTTACAAAGTGGTGAACCTCGCCCCATCCTTGCTTGTGAACGACTGAGACTTTCAGGGATGCTTTTTTAATACCCAATCATGACACTCACCTCTTTCCAAAACGTCCTAACTTCATCGGGGTTGTAAACCGGTCGAATTATGGTAAAGTTTGATCCATGGTTTTATGAGTCTACAAAGAGCTGCAGGTCTTTCATTTCTTTATTCGGCCCCGAGTGTCTCCTGTTTCTGTTGATTTTTGCGCCTCTTAAATTTGTTTTTCAGTCAGATTTTGATCAAAACAAACTGATCGAGAGCTTCCAACTGCTGCACGTCAGACTGCTGGATCAGTGATCAGTCTACTGAATTTATTTGTGGCTCTTTTCTGCAGCTTTAAATCAAGTTTCATGGGATGAATTAAAGACGTCTTAAAGGAACATTTCACTGATTTATGCGTCCTTGCTACACCATTACTCAGGCGTGGAAAGAGGATGACACTCCGCGGGGTATCAGCTAAAATATACAGCCAATCAGAGCCGCTTTTATTGGCCGTAAAGAGCCAATCAGAGCGCAGTAAAGTGCAGAGACAGAGCGGGTGAGGATGGAGATTTGGGGGTGAGTAAGATGATGAACGCTGCACGGAGGAGAGATGAGGGATTGATGAGAGGAGCTGTCAGCCTGCACTCCAGCTCTTCATCAGCTGTTCATTTTACAGGAGACATCCTTCACACACACACACACACACTGTCTCCACACTGATAATACACACACTCACTCTCCTCTGCACCTCCAGCGGACCACACACACTTTCTGGCCACAAACGCAGTAATTTAACGGTTTGGAGATAACGGTGGGGTTGTTTTGAGTCGTGGAGCTGCAGCGGTGTGTGTCCGCAGAGATGTGAGTGTTTCTGAGGAGCAGCAGCAGTGTGTGTGTGTGTGTGTGTGTGTGTATTCAGCTCTCTCCTCCTGTATAAATAAAGGTGGAGGAAAAAATGATGCGTTAGCTTCAAGTACCATCTCGAACATTGTTCTGGAATTTGCTCGTGTTTACATTCTGCTTCGCTCTGAGGGAACGACGTCTCTCCGCCGTTCCAACGCCAGGTGATCTGTCTGGGCTTGACCCTGAGGTCCCGCCCCATTCTGGCTGAGCGCCCGGCCGCCATCCGCGGTATGCCGCCCTGCTGGGGATGACATCACGGCCGGAGTCTTCCTCGCTCTCCCTTGCGTCTGCTTATTGAATTAAGATGAGGGGGCGCCGAGAGATGAGTTTAGCACCTGAGCCTCGTCGGGCCGCGGGAAATTGATTTCACACTTTAAAGAGGCTCAGAGGGGCTGCCTCACTGTCTCTGAGGAGTGTGTGTGTGTGTGTGAGAGAGAGAGAGAGAGAGAGAGAGAGAGTGTGTGTCCAGATGATTGAGGATGAGTTTGCATGTCTTAGAAAACTTTTTGAAAGTGTGTGTTTCAAAGCCACTCTGCATCATGACTGTGTGAGTGTGTGTCCCAGATGAGTGAGCTGTGTGTGTGTGTGTTAGCTCCTCTCACAGAGCCCTCACGTCTGCTGTGAAGCCTCCACATGTCCCCTGAGGGGCCCTGAGGGGCCCTGAGACCTCCAGGGCTCTTGCAGACGGTTACAAGTGTTTTAATGTTCAGGATTAAGGAGCCCAGAGACCAGATTATCAGATCCTCAAAATCTAACTGATGATTAATTTCTCTGTCCATCAATCCAAAGATTATTTCTCAGTGAACTCTGAACGGATAGAAAAAGACTTTTTCAAACCTCTACGTCTTAGAAATCCCTGAATCCGTCTGTAAACTGATCAAAGGAAACCAGACCTTCACCAGACTTTTTGAAATGATGAGATCATCACAGGAGGAGCTGCTAACTGGTTAAAGACATGTTGGAGAGGCGGGCCTCAAACACCAAGGCCTCTGGTCCTGAAGGCTGGCTAATCAGAGTGAAGGGTTTTTTTTTCTTAAAGAGTGTCTCAGACAGAGGCTAAAATAAAGGTTTTCTTCCTTTTTTTTTAGCTTTCAATCATATAAAGATCCTACGGGGGCACCAGAGGGACAGAATAGAGACTTAAAAAAAGCTCAATACCCCCTCTTTAAAGCTCAGTGAAAAAGTCGTAGGCTTTGTATCATCCCTCACCAATCATTTTATTCTGAATTAAAAACATGATTGGACGGCCAAAACGCCAGCTCAGCTGCTGAAGATTGCAGCTAGCTGCACAGACTAATCGTCTTTTGCAAACCTGTTGTGTGTCCGACGTCTGACAGAGTCTGTTTGTGTTTTCAACTTTGCCTTCAACTGCAGGTTTTTCCAAAGCTGTCTAACCTGACTCTATGAAAGTCTCACATCTTTATTAGCCTACGATGTTCTCTGGGTCCTGTTGGAATAATAAAACTCTACACGGACAGCTGACGATGAGTTACAAAATGAAACACAACTTCAGCTTCAAAGTGGGCGCAATGAAAGCGTGTCACTAAGGGACTGGCATGTGTGGCTGAGCGACTGGCTGGTGTCACTAAGGGACTGGCACATGTCACTGATTTATTTGCAGTTGTCACTGAGTGATCTGCAGGTGTCACTGAGTAACTGGCACATGTCACTGAGCAACTGGCACATGTCACTGAGCAACTGGCACATGTCACTGAGCGATTGTCAGGTGTCACTGAGTAACTGGCACATGTCACTGAGCGATTGGCAGGTGTCACTGAGTAACTGGCACATGTCACTGAGCGATTGGCAGGTGTCACTGAGTAACTGGCACATGTCACTGATTTATTTGCAGTTGTCACTGAGTGATCTGCAGGTGTCACTGAGTAACTGGCACATGTCACTGAGCAACTGGCACATGTCACTGAGCAACTGGCACATGTCACTGAGCGATTGTCAGGTGTCACTGAGTAACTGGCACATGTCACTGAGCGATTGGCAGGTGTCACTGAGTAACTGGCAGATGTCACTGAGCGATTGGCAGGTGTCACTGAGTAACTGGCACATGTCACTGAGCGATTGGCAGGTGTCACTGAGCGATTGGCAGGTGTCACTGAGTAACTGGCACATGTCACTGAGCGATTGGCAGGTGTCACTGAGCGATTGGCAGGTGTCACTGAGTAACTGGCACATGTCACTGAGCGATTGGCAGGTGTCACTAAGGGACTGGCACATGTCACTGAGCAATTGGCACAAGTCACTGTGCGAACAATGGCATACCATAACCCGCTTTTGGATCTCGTTTCACCCATGAAAGCAGCTGTGGGAGTAAAAAAAAAAAAAACAACCAAAAAATGGAGGTAAGCACACTTTGACGCACTTTCACTGCTGATACCCACAATGCAACTTTAACGAACTGCTTTAAAGCTCCTGTGAGGAGCTGTGTGGATTCTGGTCGGAAATTAAGCTCTCGTACCTTCCCTCTCGCAGCGGTTTCAGGTATTAAACATTACAACTCAGGAGGTGGAAATCTACTTTCTGATGGTTTTATTTAAAGTTCATGAGGAAGCATCAGAATTCAATCTGTTTCACGGCTGGTTAAAACCTCCTCACTGCAGCTTTAAGTCACCATTTAAGAGAAATGGTGGATATGAAACGATGAGGCGATGATCTGACCTCCTCGCTCTGAGACCAGAACGTCGCTTCGTACCTTTTATCTCCAGAAACAGCCTGCTTAATGAAAACCATGCCTTCGAACATTCTTCATGCTTCTTTCAGGTCATAAAACTCTCCAAAGGAACCATGACTGAGCCTGAGAACTGACGCTGCTCACTGAAGACGTGTGAGACCGTCCCGTGACAGAGCGGTCCCAGGTTTGATTCCTCTACTGGACGCAAAATTCAACCGCATCAACGAGGAGACGCACTGAAATCATACATGTACAGACCAGAAAACACAGAACACACTCCTCTTATGTGTGTGTGCCTCTCAGCAGGCTGATTGTGCCCTTAGGTGTGTGTGTGTGTGAGTGTGAGTGAATGTGTGCCTTGTTGATTTATAGCGATCTGTGCCGTTCTAAGGTTTCAGCCTACAGAAGTGTGTAATGGGTCTTAAACCGGCCGACACCCGATCGCCACGGATCATCTGCTGCCTGACAGGCATACAGGCCCTCTGGAACACACACACACACACACACACACACTAAGAGATACTCCTCTCTCTCACTCATGTTATACACAAACATTTTCTTTCTCACACTCAAGAACCTGTTCAGAGCCTCACACACACACACAAACACAGATTTCACACACTAACACACACCATGTTTCTGTCCTCACACTGTTCGGGTCTGTTTGGGTTTTTTTCTGGTGGTAAAATAAAACTCTGACTCATCATCAGCAGGATTTCGACAGCCTCGTTCTCATGGCTGTGTTTTCTCCTCATTCGTTTCAGTCGATCCTTTTCACACCAGAAGCTGTGTGCCTTGGATTTATCCTCGGAGCTTTGTAGCCACGATTAAACTCAACCCTAAGATTTACACTCCAAAAAAACACCTCTGAAAACCAACATCCAGGTTCAAATAGATTAAATTAAATTAAAGAGAGGGTACTTGGCTATTTTTCAGGCTTTATTTTGTCCCTCTGGTGAAGAAAACACTTAAGTACGGTGGCCGGCAGGTGCCAGAAGATAAGCAAAATGAAAAAAAAAACAACCACACCAACAAAAATGACGAATGTAAACGCTGCAGGTGGCTTAAAGAGGGGGGTGTTCTGCTTTTCCATATTTTAAATGTGGATATAAAGTAACAATCCTGGATGTTCAGACTGAGCATGTGCAGATTTTCAAACCTCCACATGTTCGTATGTTGCAGAAATCTCTGAATGTGTCTGTAAACCAATCAAAACGCTGTGGTCAAATGATGAAGTCAGCACGTAAGGGTCTTCTAACTGCTTCATGACACTTGGTTGAGGTCTGCCCATAGCTCCGCCCCCTGACAGACCTCCAGAGGGCTGGCCAATTAGAGGAAAGGGGCTTTGTGGAGCTGAGGAGCCTTAAAGAGACAGCAGCTAAAACAAAGCGTTTCAGACAGAAGCTGAAAAATGTACAGTGGCTGGTAGGTATCAGATTTGCAAATTAAAAACACAAGAACACCAACGAAAAAGGAATACAAACGGAAGTTAAAAGAGGTCAACTTTAGCTGTTTTTAACGGTAATCCCAACAGAGAGAAAAGTTGTGAAAGTAAAACATCGTCCCGCCTTGTGATCTCCTTCGTGGTATTAAATTTATACAATATTTACTCATAATGTGTCATACCATCATGTTAGCATTATAGCTAAATTTATCATAGCTGAAGTTGGGTGAAAGACGTGGTCAGTCCAAGCAGTTGTAACCAACTGCGCAAAAAAGTTCCTCTGAATCTGATTTCGTCAGTCGACTACACTGTAAAAAATGAAATGTGAAATGATTTCAAACCAACTGAGCCAAAAATAGAGAGAAAACATTGATGTTTACAGAACACGGACGTCATCCTTGTCGTGTTTTTGTGGTTACGCTGTTTGACAGTTTAATGGGACTGATTCTTTAAAGGGTTAAAATGGTAGAAATGTCGTATGAGATACTCCGACACCAACAGTAAAGACGACGAAACATTTAAACAGTCATCTAACATGTTGTTTGAACACGTTTAAATCTTTATTTCTCACAGTCTCAGTTAAAAAAGAAATCAAGTTGACCTATTTTAACTTCCGTTTGTAATTCTTTTTCGTTGGTGTTCTTGTGTTTTTAATTTGCAAATCATCTGATACCTACCAGCCACCGTACATTTTTCAGCTTCTGTCTGAAACGCCTCGTTTTAGCTGCTGTCTCTTTAAGGCTCCTCAGCTCCACAAAGCCCCTTTCCTCTAATTGGCCAGCCCTCTGGAGGTCTGTCAGGGGGCGGAGCTATGGGCAGACCCAAGATCTCGTGCTTCTTTTTTTTAAAGTGAAGCGTTTTGATTGGTTTACAGACACATTCAGGGATTTCTGCAACATACGAACATGTGGAGGTTTGAAAATCTGCACATGCTCAGTCTGAACATCCAGGATTGTTACTTTATATCCATGTTTAAAATATGGAAAAGCGGAATACCCCCTCTTTAAGCATCAGATGCAGTCGTGAGCTGGTTTCCTTCGCTTCTCATACCTTTGCGTGGACGGTGAATTTGGCAAAAGAAACTTTGTCTTGTTTTCAGACGTATTTTGGTACCCTGTGCTGCATCTTAAGATCAGGGGATGTTTACCTGACTCGTGGTCCCGTATGCAGTAGTCTGGTGAGTCCTCGAAGTACACCAGGTCGTTCTTGCTGGGTCGTTTGAAGTGTAAATGTGCTGCGGTGAATCCGGTGCCGTACTGATTGACGGCCACCTGCACGGCGCCGTTGTACCTCTTGCGAAGGTGGTCACCGGTTCGCCTGAAGTCTGCCATGGCCAACCAGCAAGTCCGAACGCTGCATGAGCCGCTGACGCCGTGACATTTACACTCCAGGGTCATGAAGCGCTTCACCGCCTGGACGGAGAGAGAGAGAGAGAGAGAGAGAGAGGAGGGTGAGTCTGCACAAAATCTGCTGAAGACAAATATTTCAAAATGAAAGGAAAGTCTTCTTCATCGTGTCTTCCTCACCTTCCTGCCGGCTCTGTTGTTGTGCACGTTCATCAGCGCCCGGGCGTCCCTCTCCTTCCTCTCCTTGGCGTCCACAAAAGCCTGACTGAAGCGCATGGCGTGCTCCACGTGGTCGCTGCAGCCGCCCCAGTCGAAGGAGCCTTTGGCGTCCATGGACGAGCCTTTCTTTGTGGGATCACAGGAGCAGGAGTCCAGGTCGCCCTGGCTGCAAGCTCGCGCTAAGGTGTAAACCACACCTGCTGAGGAGATGGCGTACATGAAGGCCACCTCGCGGCTACCTGAGGGAGAGGAGGAGGAGAAGATCTGAGTATTAGAAACCAAGAGTTGAGGATCAGAGGAATAACCTCCAGCACACGTTGGCGTACGTTCTCCACATCACTGAGGTGAGATCAAATCAAACACAACAAGCTTTATCTGGTATTGATCTCGTTTCCCAATACAAGGCAAAATGAAGCCCTGACAAACAGAGAGAGTCTTCAAATGTTTGGCCACCGCAGCTACCTGTATGATCCGCGCTCGCCGTTATCTGCTGTAAACTTTTATTTCATGTGAGGCATGAAATAAAAAACGCTTCATCTACCTCCAGGACGGATAAACAGCCAACGTTTACCTGCAGCGCCCTGACAGAGAGCCCTTATCTGCCTCCACATGTAACTGATGAGAGATCAAAGGGTGTGTGTGTGTGTGTGTGTGTGTGTGTGTGTGTGTGTGTGTGTGTGTGTGTGTGTGTCAGCACTGACACAAAACTATCTCAAATGAAAGAGGAGGATCTTTCACATGCTCAACGTTTTCATATCCGACTCTACCAGGAACAGAACAGCTGCTCACTCGGGTGAAGACGGGACCTGCAGAGCTCCCCCTGGTGGCTGGCTGTAGTATGGTTCCTGAAGTGTTTCCCTTCTGGTAGAGCTGATGGGTGATATTTTCTACCTAGAAAACTAATTTTAACAGTTTGATTTTCTCTTGTTTATTTATGTGCCAGGGATTTTTCCTCTGCGAGAAGTTTAAATTTATTTATTAATTTAAAAAGCCCCCAAAGCTTATGCGCTTTAAAGCTGTTATATAAACAGTGTTTTATTGAGTTGTCTTTTCAGAGTAACTTTGAAAAAAAAAATAAAAATAAAAAAAAAACAACTGAAAGTATCAGCATCGTATAAATGTGCCAAAAAAGGTCATCTGTATCATCATAAATTTGTTTTTTTATTTAAACGTAAATTCTTTAAACACAACGCTCGTGGTTTTTAAGAAAGGTAAACTCGCTGGGGATCGATAAAGCCTCCGGATCAGTCCAGAACAACTGAATGTAGAAGTTAGAAAGTCTCCGGTAGAGAGTTTTACTTCAAGATCGCTGATTGGCTCATTTCACTGTCAATCAAAAAAAGGGATTCAGCCTCAGAAAGATCATCCAATCATCATGCAGAAGCTGAGCGTCCAGGCCAGCCCACTGCCTCATAGACCCCCAGAGACGCTGAGCGTCCGATGGGCGGGACAAAGCCCAGCGTTTATCCAATGACCGTCCAGTTTCCACAGTGGAACAACCCACTCTACCCTACACTGTTGAAGTCTGAAGACGCTCAGCGTCCGACTGTGTTAAAGCACTGAGACGCTGCGGGGATGAATGAGAAGGAAGTGGCACCAGTTACCTGTGATAAGTAGCTGATTCAGAACAAAAGATGAAGGTATTCTAGTGCATATTTAGGCAATGAAATGTACACACAGCAGGACATATCAACACTTTTTTTGGGGACATTTTAGGGGAAGCTGAGCTTCCCTTGCAGTCTTAGAGCAATCGCCACTGCACGAGACCCATCATCCTCAAATAATGGTGTAAAAGCCCCCAAAATACACAATTCATATGAAAAACAAAGAAAATGATCAAAATAGCTGCGAAAAAGCAGAAAGACAGAAAGAGTGGACCTGACGACCACACAGACCACACTGCCCTCATGTGTTTTGGAGGAGGACTGCAGAGCGACACAACGATGCAAAAATATTTCATGCTCACAAAAGCTTTAAAGGTGTGTTTTGGTTGAGACTTACTTCTAGTCCTTCCTGATGCAAAACGTCTGCAGTGATTGAGACGGTTTTCTGGCTTCATATTTATATACGCAGTTTCATCCTTGTGAAAGAGTTAGAAAAAAATGGCTAATTTCCATATTTAGGCTGCAAAAATTATACGAAGAAAACCCTTTAATTACACATTGATATAAATGTAAAAAACGTCGAAATATTCCATAACGTTAGTTTTTATTTACATTCAATGAGCTGATAACTTCAAACTTTGAAAAACACCAAGAAAGGACAAAGAAGAAAACATTTTTACGTTCAAATGTCAGAATTTATCGTCTTAAAACTCGTCCATATTCATCAGTTCACTCATTATTTAAGCTACTAGGAAAGTGAACGAAACACCTCATTCTGCACGAAGTGTCGACTGCATGAAAAGAAAGAAAATTTTTTCTTTGTTTATTTTAAATCTTCTTCTCTTATAAAACAGTTTGTCGTCGTTTTTTTTTTTTTGAGGTGAAGTTTGTAACTCCAGCAAGTTTTGCTTTCAGTAAATGAAGTCAGTTTAACTTCAGAGACACACACGTTCATCCAGTGGTCCCAGTGTGTGTGTGTGTTTGAGTGTGAGTCCAGTAGCTAAGTTGAGCGTGCCTAACAAGGTTAATGAGGAGAACGCTGAGAGAACACGGCACCAGAGAGCTCAACCTCCTGTGTAATTGTTTGAAATTAGCCGGCTGACATTGACAATAAGGAGCTTCTGACGGGGGGGGGTTTGGACGTGCCGTGATAACTCTGTGTGACACAGCGGGGGCCCGGCTGGGAGGTCCGAATACCACACGGCTGATTAGAGGCCCCGACATGAAACGGACTAAGTCGAAGGATCCGCCTCACAGGTTAAATCTCGGGGCATGGGAGAGGAACATCAGGCCGCCGGGTCCTGATGATCCTCCAGTGGCAATAAAAGAAGATTAGGACGCGTCCGAACACGTTCCTCCAGAAACCACAGGCTGAGCTCAGCAGCTGAGACCAACGGGGACACTTCAGTTTGACAGGACGCTTCTGGAAAGAGCGAGCAACCGGCAAGAGGCTGCTGCTCATTATCAGTAACACGACTAATCACGCCGACTAATTACCGTCTGAGAGGAAACATTCGACACACTCTTCATGATGTTATTTTGCACCAGCGCTCCTCCAAACAAGGCCTGCAGAGAGCTCAGTGAATCAAGTCTTTTCTATCGCAAATGACTGAAAAGATAAACACTGCTAATGACCTGGCAGGGATCTTCAAAGTGGAGGGATTACTCCAGCCCCCAAAAGACGTCCAAATATCTCCCATTTCTCACGGAAACGGGCTGAGAGGAGAGTGATTAGCTAACCGTGACAGTAGCTGAAGTGGGTCTAACATAAACAGGACATTTATTATTCAGGACGAATCTGAAACAAAAAAGACAGGATTCAAACTTTTTATCGGCGGCTTGAAGTGTCAGAAACACTCGTATTGTCAGTAAATCGCCTTCGAGGAGCTCAGAAGCCCAAAGTTGTGTCTGAAAACAGCAGAAAAAAAGCAGAACATCTTCAAATCTGAGCAGCTGGAATCGGTTTCTTCTGTATTTTTTCTTTAAAGCAGACTTTGTAAACTCTTCTACCCCCATCAAACACATAACAGAGAAACCAGACGGCTGCTCCGGGTGTGATAAATGTGAGACTGTAAAGTGAGAAGACACGTGGAATGTTTTTAAAAAAAAAAAAAAAAATCTGTGAGTGATCCCGCTCCTCGGGAAGCAGATAAACCTCTAAACGCTTTGCGACGTTACCGAGCGTTTGGGTTCGTCACAAACAGATCGGCGCGCTGCGGCTCACAGGATCACGCAGAGATTTGGTTCCAGAAGCACAAAGAGCGGAGAACAGATGCAGCAGATACTGTACGCAGCTGCAGGCCAGGCAGCGATGAAGGCACCTGACAGACCCTGAAGTCATTATATCAGGTTTAATGTGCCTCTCCTGCACGCTCGCCGTACCTGGGCTCTGGATCCCGTCTTTAACTGCAGGTGGAAAGACGATGACGCCAGAGTTATGACGCTTTAAAACTGATTTTAGAAGCAGAGTCAGAGTGAAAACCTGATTGAGTCGTTTCTACAGCTTGAAATCTTTCTTCTGTATTTTGTGGTTTTTGATATTAAAGCTCCAACAACATGAAAAATCTCTGAATTTTTTTTCTCTTCATGGAATGTTAAAGGGTTCAAAATCAAAAAGACTTTTTATCCCTTCAGTTTGAAAAATGAGGTCGTCAAAGGGTTAATGAACATGTATGTTTTTATACCTTAATAAGTCTTTTTTTGAATCTGTAAAGGAAGCGTCATTTTACAGGGAGTAGGGTTGCAAAGGGATGGAAAATTTCGGGTAAATTTCAGAAACGTTTCCTGAAATTTTTCATGAGACTTTTCGCTCGGGAATATCAGAAATTTTCCGGGTTTTGTTGCCGCCAACTTAAATAAATTTTTCTAAAAAAAATCACGGGATATTTAAGCTGGGAAATTTTGAAATTTTTCAGTTTTTTTTTTACTTTTCGGTTCTCGGTTAAAGCAACACGACCGAATCTGAATTCAGCTGTCGGACTCTTGAAGTCCCGTCAGGGTCAGTTTTGAAGATCGTACTGAGGTGAAAATATTTGATGGTTTAACTTTAACTGAAACAATTTCAGGTCTAAAAACTGATGAATGTCATCAACACATGGTGTGTAACTCATATAAGCATGTTTGTTTGCTTTTGACAAATATTTATGCCTAAATTTTTTAGACTCAGTTAGGAAAAAATCCTGTGAAATTCATTCATGAAGTCGTTTAAAAATATTGCATTTATCATGTTTGCTTATTAGGGCCAAGTTTAAAAAAAAAAAAAAAAAAAATTACTTTTACAAGAATAAAGTCACAAATTTTTGAGAACGCCGATTCAAGAGGAGGAACTGAGAGCGTCTTCTTGATGAAGTTGTGTTGAGTCAATAGTTTGTTCGAGAACCTGGAGCTTTAGCACCGTAGGCTACCACACCACGACGGAGGATTAGAGCCGAGTTCAAACCTAAACTAAACTAGAACTTCACAAGATGCTCCGTGTTCCTCATTTTCCTACAGGCGGCTGCTGCTCTTCAGACAGACGAGATATAGACTAAAATAACCAGATTATTCTACTAAAATTAGGAGATTATATTTGGATTTTTTTTTTTTTTTTTAGTTCATATCAAACAAAAATGTTTAATATTTCTACATGTTTATCACCAGATAAATCCAGTAAATATAAATTCCCCCAAAATTCCCACAGAAAGTTTCCAACTTTGACATAAACTATATAAAAACACGTTGAATCTTGAATCTACGAACTAACAGATTTTAACATTTCAGCCTCAAGTAACGTGATTCTGTTTTCTCACCGTTAAAAGCTCAAACTTTTGCGTCGTCAGACCAGTTTCTGGATTCAGAAGACTTTGTGACTTCTTTTTAAGTGCTTTTGCGTTTATTCAAAGTATAAATAATCTAAAGTAAAGACTTACTATCATGTGTTTTGGGACTGTCCAAAGGTACTCTGTTTCTGGCGTAAGATTCACTCAGAACTAGAAACTATATTTGGGACAAAAATTGCCTTTAACTGGGATGAACTTTTTTTTGGATTCTTGATTTCTACAACCTTAGACATTAGAAGTAGGAAACTGTTTGGAATACTGAGTGCAGCAGCTAGAAAATCAATCACTAAGAAATGGCTTAAACCAGATACCCCAACTATAAAAGAGTGGTGCGATACTATATATGCAATCTATGTAATGGAAAGAATCACCTTTTCTTTGAAGCACCAAGACAATACATTTGAGGAAATTTGGAAGCAATGTACTATGTATATTTCCCGTAAAGGACTGGCTTATGTGTAAAAGAGATAAATAATAGTTATTTTTCTCTCTTGTGTATTTATGATACCAAGACAACACCCCTTGTTCTGTTCTGTTCTAAATTTTGTTGTGATAAGATGTATATTTGTACTTTATGAAGAAGTGTGGGATGGGAAGGACTGTACAAAAGAAAAACAAAAGAATGTAACCCACAAAATCCATTTGTTTGATATATATATTGAAATTTAATAAAGAAAAAATGAAAAAAAAAATAAAGTAAAGACTTACTTTAAAAGTCTTTAAGTAATTCAAAGTACTTTTTTAAAAATCTGAAACCAAATCAAAACCAAATCAGAAATATCTGGGTGTCGTTCTGCTGCATAATGCCCATTTGAAAAATCTGATCTGAATCGTCTGATCTGAGCTTCAGCAAACACAAGGACGTACGGGAACTCTGTGGCAGGCCATTTGGCCTCTTTTCCATCTTGCTGTCACTCCAGATCTGAGTGACGTTTGCTCTACGTTCAGTCCTGCAAATATGGCTACACCACTAAGACAAAAAAGACGTGGAAGTAGGTAAACGCAGTTTACAGTTTTAGGGATCAGTCCAGATTACAGACAGACCACCTCTAGTTTTATGAGTTTCCTAAAATCGCTGATAGTGTCTTTACTCCATCCTGGCCTGAGCTACAAGCTCACCTCAAACTGGATTATTTCAAAACTAGAATCGAGAGATGAAATCTAAAGTGTGAAGCGTTTCACTCACTGCGCAGAAGCAGGCGTCCAAACAGGTTGTGGTCCCTGGCCGTGGTGTTGCAGTTCCAGCGGTGGTTTCGGAATTGGTGCTGGCACTCTGAGATCCAGTCCTTCATCCCGGCCCCGATGGCCTGCATCACTTTGGGGTGCTGGCGACAGAGCTGGCGCTGCTTGTTCACCAGGCCGGGGATGTTGTCGCACATCACCTGAGAGCCCAGGGTGCCCATGTACCTGCAGGGTGGAGGGAAACAGAACTTTAATCAGCATCTGGATTTTTTTTTTCTATCATAACACATGAAACTGGCGCGACTCCAAGAGCATAAATAAAAGATTCTCAACCTATTAGATCAATAAAAGTGCTTCGAACTTATTTGACTCCTCCTGCAGATCAAGATGTTCAAGTTTGACACATAATCTGTGCAAAAAAACCCAAAACAGATGGAGTGGATGAAGATAAAGAGAAAGTTTCAACACTTTCAGACTGCAGGGATTTTCTGTTTTGCTCCTCTTCATTACATAATGCAGAGTAACTTCATCTTTGACACACAAACTGTATCTTTGGTTTTTATTAAAAAGTGATGAGAAAGAAAACATAAAAAGAAATTAAATCATATCACATGACGATCTGTCCACAGCCTGAAACACAGACATGTCGAGTGTGAGGAGGGGAATTCAGTTTCTTTCACTGTGGGAAATGTCTGATTAACGAAGAAGAAAGAGGTCAAATTCTATCCAAACACACCAATTCTCGCGATAATTTCTCTCTAATAAAATAAACGCGCTTCAGCGTGTTTTTTTTGGCACGTGGCATTAAACGTGCAAATTGAATTATGTAGCACGTTTCCAGCGCGCAGACTTTCAGGAGATGGGAAGAAACAGTGAAGTACTCACCACCAGGACGCGTCGACCTCGGCCATCAGCCAGCAAATTGCCACAGATAAATAAAAACATAATCCACCTGGCGATAAGTTCATATTAACCAAAAGTTGGTCCTTTATGGGTCTGGACGGAACATTTCCACGCGTTGGGGAAAAATAGGAAGCATTAGAAAAAAGTCAGAACTTGGATATCCAGATTAAAAAGGAAACATCACACGGAGGTTTGCGCGTAAAAGCCATGCCCGGCTCTGCGTCTGCAGGGTGGCAAAGTGCATGTGAGGGAAGAAAGTGAAGAGAGACGGTCTTAATAGTCCAGCAAATATTTTCAGAGGAGATGATGAGCTATCAGGTTTAAATTGCTTTACACAAGGGGTGGGCAGAGTCCCGTCTCAGGAATGAGGTGAAGAAATGTGATGTCTGAGAGTATCTGTTCAGGCTGGTTTGACACCAGACAGGCTTGGCGCGCGTCCAGACCGGAGCTCCGCTGCTCTCCTGAAGAAGTGGTCCAGGGTGATGGGCGCTTCACTCAAACTGCACCGGGGCGTTCAGGGAAGGAGGACAGCGCGCTCACACAGTGTCAGTCACCGGAAAAAAAAAAAAAACAACACACACACGCACAAGCCCGCTGCGAAATGTGCTGAGCGAAAACAGCGAGAGAGGAGTTTTACGCACGAAGTGATTCGACTTCAGAGGAAAGTTAGGCCTCCTTCTAAATCACAAAATCCAAATCTTTTCAGCTCGAGATTCACATTTCAGTCTGTGAAACTACTCAAACACACAAACAGAATGATTTTCCAGCTCCTTCTTGCTCACCAGATTCATAATTCCACTCATTTTGTGGAGCTTTTCGTTTCATTAGGGTCAAAACTTTTTACAAAATATGGATTTCCTAAAAAAAAAAAAAAAAAAAAAAAAAGAAGTGAGCGCTCATTGCCATACCTCCCTGACGCTCAGGTGCCAAATACTTCTGCATGACGCACTGTTATTTTACAGCCTTATACAAACCATCACTAAGACCTACTAATAACTCAGGAATCTGATGGTCTTAAAAAACAGGACAAGGGGAAAAAAAACCGCCTCCCTGGTTCTCCCAAACCAGCACCTAAAGGTGATGTGTCCATTTCAATTGGATTATCTATGGTGGTCTTTTTGAAGTCTGTACCACTGTCACACAGGATTTCCTCCATCTTTGATCTGGTCCGGGTGTATCTGGAGGTCCGGAGACCCTGACCAGATGAGATTAATGGGCAAATTGGATTTTTTCCCATGATCCCCGTGGAAGAAAACCATAAAACAACAAGGAGATTTGGAGCACTCTCTCTAACTCTCTCTCTGTGCTTCTTGACCCATTGAACATGACTTTGTTGTTGCAGCTGAAGTTCTTGTTTTAAGTCTTTATTATAAAGATAATTTATAACATTAAAGCTCCTCACTGCATCATCTGAAAAAGAACTCCTGTTCTTCTTTAAAGCTGTACTTAAAGCTCCTGTGAGGAACTTTTAGTGGGTGTCACATTTGGCGCCCCCCTGTGGACAAAGTAAGCCTTCCTATTCTTGCTCTGAAGTTGTTTTTTCTGCCTCTATTTGGGACAGGAGAGCGGATTGAGCCTTGATTGAGATCTTCGCCAACAAAAATGTAAAAAATTAAGGAAAAGAGGCTGTTTGAGCAGCTGACAGTAAATCATCCCAACATCCATCCCCTGCAGCACTTGGTTTTGATTTCCTTGGTTGCATTGTGGGGCAATGTGTTACCAGGGTTTTTTAATTATCAGGATTTGTTCTTTATGTTGTAGTTTTCCATTTTTTTATGTATATTTTCTTTCCTTTGATTCTCTAAGCCATACACAATCACAAATACAAACTCAGCCCGTTTCACGAGCTGCTAAAGACTCAACGGTGTTGAGAAATAATCAATAAAAATGTGTTCCTCGGACGATAAAAGTGCTGAGAGCTATAAGGTGCTGATTACTGTGGATGTTTCAATGTCTGCCTGAAGACAATGGTTTAGAGAAGCTCTGGCCAGGATGAAATGGGTCCTTAATTATGTTTCTTGAGCGGGTAAAGTAGGGAGGGACAGCTGGTGATTCTACAGGCAGACTTTTAAGAGTTCATTTGTAAATATGGACTTTGACGTTAATACATTAAAAATGTACGGAGCCCCAGACATGACATGGTCAATAATAATAATAATTCGTTCCCAAGAAATAAGTATAACGTTGCAGTAGACGGGCGATCGATTTTCAAGCGTAGATAGCACGACAGCGCTTTTCCGAAGCGTAGATGGCGTGACCTCAGTCTCAGACCTTAGAAGGCGCGTTATACTCATTTCATGGGAACTAATTAGTATTTCGTGCGCACGTTATACTTATTTCGTGGGAACGAATTAGTATTTCGTGCGCACGTTGTACTTGTTTCGTGGGAACGAATTAGTATTTTGTGCGCACAAAATACTTATTTCGTGGGAACGAATTAGTATTTCGTGCGCAAGTTGTACTTATTTCGTGAGAACGAATTAGTATTTCGTGCGCAAGTTATACTTATTTCGTGAGAACGAATTAGTATTTCGTGCGCAAGTTATACTTATTTCGTGAGAACGAATTAGTATTTCATGCGCACGTTATACTTATTTCGTGGGAACGAATTAGTATTTCATGCGCACGTTATACTTATTTCGTGGGAACGAATTAGTATTTCGTGCGCACGTTATACTTATTTCGTGGGAACGAATTAGTATTTTGTGCGCACGTTGTACTTATTTCGTGGGAACGAATTAGTATTTCGTGCGCACAAAATACTTATTTCGTGGGAACGAATTAGTAATTTGTGCGCACAAAATACTTATTTCGTGGGAACGAATTAGTATTTCGTGCGCACGTTGTACTTATTTCGTGGGAACGAATTAGTAATTTGTGCGCACAAAATACTTATTTCGTGGGAACAAATTAGTATTTCGTGCGCAAGTTGTACTTATTTCGTGAGAACGAATTAGTATTTCGTGCGCAAGTTATACTTATTTCGTGAGAACGAATTAGTATTTCGTGCGCAAGTTATACTTATTTCGTGGGAACGAATTAGTATTTCATGCGCACGTTATACTTATTTCGTGGGAACGAATTAGTATTTCGTGCGCACGTTATACTTATTTCGTGGGAACGAATTAGTATTTTGTGCGCACGTTGTACTTATTTCGTGGGAACGAATTAGTATTTCGTGCGCACAAAATACTTATTTCGTGGGAACGAATTAGTATTTCGTGCACACGTTATACTTATTTCGTGGGAACGAATTAGTAATTTGTGCGCACAAAATACTTATTTCGTGGGAACGAATTAGTATTTCGTGCGCACGTTATACTTATTTCGTTGGAACGAATTAGTATTTCGTGCGCACGTTATACTTATTTCGTGGGAACGAATTAGTATTTCGTGCGCACGTTATACTTATTTCGTGGGAACGAATTAGTATATCATGCGCACGTTATACTTATTTCGTGGGAACGAATTAGTATTTCGTGCGCACGTTATATTTATTTCGTGGGAACAAATTATTACTATTATTATTGACCATGTCATGTCTGGGGCTCCGTAAAAATGGGTTGAAACCATTGACTGTATAATATATGGATGGAGTTTGGAGGACATCACCCACTTCCAGCTCAGATGAAGAAGCGTTTCCAGGGATGCTGAGCTGCTGCAAAGGTAAAAGGGAGGAGATGGAGATGTGAGCCCTTCCTTCCCTCTGTCGTCATGGGGGATGTCGACTCTCTACCCAACAAAAGTGATGAACTGGAGATACTGGTGAAGACCTGGAAAGTATACCCAGGTCTTCTTGATGTCATCCGTGAAACTGTTGCTAGGATACAGACTGGACATCCTGAGGCACTCATAATAATATCAGGAGACTTCAACCATGTTACCCTCTCCTCCCACCTGACTGGATGTCAACCGTCCAACCAGAGAGAATAAAAGCCTGGTTCTCCTTCAGACCTGTGATAAACCCTGTGTACTGAGGCAGCCTGTAACTACCCTCACAGACAGGTGACGCAGATCAAGTCAGTAAGGCTCTTATATGGACGAAACTCCTAATGATGAGCCTCTAGTGGACACTCTAGGAACTGCAGCTTTCAACACTTCATATTTTTAGACCAGAGGTGGCCGCTTTGTTGTTGTTGGACAGTGGTTTCATTGTTGCTGTGGATAAAGCATTGAGCCCAGCTCAGCCCGAAGGCTGAACACGTTGGAATCAGTTTGTCACCCACACTCCGAAGCTCAAACATCCACCTACTCACATCTCTTAAAGCTCCCTAACTGATGCTCTACCTGGCTTTATTCCCACATACCTGGAGCTAAAGGTAATCGGGGTCGGTTGCTCTGCAACACCTCCACCGTTACAACACAACTCTTGAGTCATTCGTTCTTCTTTGGCATGCACTGAAATAGCTCCTGCACATATTTCCGGGTATGACATACTGTTGTTCTTACATTTCTGTTTGTATATGAATGAAACAATACGATGGGTTAAAGCTCCGGGATGATGGATGACATTTTTGTCTTTGGCTGTGAATAGATCCACACGTGCTTTTCTTGCAGTGTGTCCAGTCTGTACTGATCCACCTTCAAATTAAAAGAGCAGACATGAATCAAACATTTTTCTGTCTTAAGATTGGACGAATGATATAACAGAGAGTTTGCATCTTTATAACTTCAAGTCTTGAAATCATATCTTTACTGTTTATATCAATAATTCAAATCCAGATCAATAACGTCTCCAGATTAGGGTCAGGATTAACATGTAAAATAAAGTTCAATATTTAAGCAGACAATGAAAACAAAGACCAAAGAATTTAAGAAGTCTTCCCTTAAAAGAAACTCGAATCGAAGCCTTAAAATATGTACGTTTGGAATAAATGAAAGTTGAAAAGCTACAAATGACTCGTCAAGTCTCTGTGAACATCCTGAAAACACCAAAAGCTTTGTGAATCAACGGCTCACGAACAAACAGACAGACAGAACCTCCCCCGTGGTTTAGGAGACGCTCCTGAACACCTGCAGAGGAACTTTTCCACCTGCAGCTTTGCAGAGAAGGAGGAGGAAGGAGGCTCCGAGCACGCTCAGTGCCACTCTGCTTAAACGCCGCATCCTCCAGTTGCTGTGGGAACCGTGTCGAGGAATATGACGGGCATCTTTGTTCTCGTCCATCTGTGGAGGGAGGTGAGGGAGGTGAGATTCACATGAGAAACACACACACTGAGCTGAAAAAAACAAAAAAACACTTCCTCCTGCAGGAAGGAAAAGGGTCTCAGACGGGTCACTTTAACTTAATCCGGTCTGGATTACAGCAGTTTACTGGTCAGACAGGTCAGGCCAGTGAAAGTGGACAGGGTGGGAAATATCAGCTCAGTTACTGCTGGACGTGAATCAAACAGAACACCAGCTCACTCTGAGGATGAGGGAACGTCTTGTCCCCACCACAGCATGACTCGCAAGACCTGAGTCACCCAAACTTCCTGAGCCAAATCCTCCAGAATCCATCCTCAGAGCCGGGAGTCACGGAGGAATAACGGTTACTGGAGCCTAAAGCTGGACAGTGACACAGAGCTGCTCTGAATCCCCTGTCGACGGTGGATGAGAAAGTTTGAGGATGAGTTAAAGTTCAAATATGAGTCCGTAACGTGGTTTGGCAAAGAACGACTTCTGGAATTCCTGACAGCAGTAAGACGGATAATTTTATAGCTTGTGAAGATTGGACCCACAGGGCTTAGAGCAACGCTTGTTGGACAAATCAAAACTTTCCAATCATCTTAATCTATTTATCATGTTTTTCAATTGATATTCAATTATGAATCAAAAGACAAAACATTGAAAAATGTCTCGTTTCCATTTTTTTCCTTTCTGAAATGAAAACAAATAAACATCCCTGAGACCTGAGAACAATCCAGATTGTCCTTTTCCTCTTTGGCCTGGAGGACACCACGTCCATGATTTCCAAAAACAATTTGAAATGTGGACTCGTCAGACCACAGCACACTTTTCCACTTTGCGTCAGTCCATCTCAGATGAGCTCGGGTCCAGAGAAGCCGGCGGTGTTTCTGGGTGTTGTTGATATATGTCTTTGTCTTTGCATGGTAGAGTTTGAACTGTCACTTGTAGATGTAGTGATGAACTGTGTTAACTGACAATGGTTTTCTGAAGTCTTCCTGCGCCCACGTGGTAATATCCTTTACACAATGATGTTGGTTTTTAATGCAGTGCTGCCTGAGGGGTCAAAGGTCACGGGCATTCAGTGTTGGTTTTCAGCCTTGCTGCTTACGTGCAGAGATTTCTCCAGATTCTCTGAATCTGTTGATGATATTATGGACTGTAGATGATCAAATCCATCAATTCTTTCACATTGTGTGTTGAGAAACATTGTTCTTAAACTGTTGGACTATTTGCTCACGCAGTTGTTCACAAAGTGGTGAACCTCGCCCCATCCTTGCTTGTGAACGACTGAGCCTTTCAGGGATGCTCCTTTTATACCCAATCATGACACTCACCTGTTTCCGATGAACCTGTTCACCTGTGGAATGTTCCAAACAGGTGTTTTAGGAGCATTCCTCAACTTCCCCAGCTTTTTAGGAACGTGTTGCAGGCATCAAATTCGAAATGAGTAAGCTTATCAGTTTTGTCTTGGTAGTGTATATAATTGAATTTGATTTAAACATGATTTTCAAATCATTGTATTATGTTTTTATTTGTGTTTTACACAGCGCCCCAACTTAATTGGAATTGGGGTTGTATGACCACCATTAGCTGTGATTAAGTCCAGTGTATGTTGTCATTTTCCAGCTGTTTTATCAGGTATCACACATTTATCAAAGTCAGCACCAGGTGGCAGTGATGAGAAACAGCCTGATTTACATTACTGCTTCTGGATCAGATGTTTTTCTTTTAGCTAATGTGTAAAAAAAGAGGTAGCTGGTAAAAAGTCCACCTGTGATCGGGTTGTTTTCAAGGATGAGCTCAAACAGCTACGTGTTTTGATATGTTTAGGCCTTTCCTCCTCAGGTCCAAATGGGCTCCACTAGCCATCAAATTCTTGCCTGACACAACTGAAGTACCCCACTTCTGCCATCCCAACCGACACTATCAGGACACACACACACACAGACAGATACACAGATATTTTCCAACATAAACACCTCCATGTGCCGCTCACACACCTCCTTCTCCCTCCTTAAACTCCCTCAACCTGCCTCGTTCCTTCCCATCAGCCCCCTCAACCCTCCGCCTCATCGTCTGCGCGCTGACAGGTCGGTGTCACAGTGGTGCTGACTTATGGGCTGTGAGGATTCTGCGCTGTCAGGAACGACTCTCCTCTCAGAACACACACACACACATCCACACACATCCACACAGTCAGGTGTACACATGCAGGAACTCCAGCACATACCTGTTGGAGCTCGCTGGGATCGCACACACACAGACACACACACATTGTGTGCCGTTTAATCCTCAGGAGTAAGAGGAGTGTTTCCAAATTAACAGTTAAAGGCAGGACTGAGATTTTAGAGAGCTGCATTTTTGTGTTTTGATGTTTGATTTCAGACTTATTTTGTATTCAAACTCTTAATCCTGACGCGTGTTGATCACAGATACCATCATGTCATCCTCACAGCTGTTTCATAACCACATGTGAGGCTAGAAATTAGTCGTGAATGAGTGTGTGTGTGTGTGTGTGTTGACCTGGCACAGCAGATTGCGGAGGCAGACGACTTCCTTCTGCAGGTCTTTGGTTTGGATGACCAACTGGCTGCAGATAGCTTGGGCCTCCTTCTTGGAATCCAGAGAGAAAATCAGCTGTATGAAAGACAAACCAAGTCCTGGTTCAGAAATTTAGAAGGACTAATCACACCAGACCCGTCATCCAGATACAAGACTTCTACCTCTTCTTCGGAACAGATGGAGCAAGACTGGGTCTGGTGAAAAACCGGCGTGAGACAGCCAGAGAAGTTATCAGACATTTAACTCTTTAAAACCCATCAATTTTCAAGTGCTCTTTAGATTACCGTAACTCCTGAACCATTTGGACTAGCGAGAAAATTCAAAACACTCCTCAACGGACAAAAGATAAGTTTTTCGGTGATATCCAGGTGTCATGGTACTGAATAAGGATCCATGTGCAACTACGTTCCAATCACAGACAATAATTGATGCAAGCTGTTCTCATTACCGTAAATCTTCAACTATTTGAGCAAGAAAAAAAATTCAAATGGCTCCTGAAAGAAGAGTAGATGATGAACAAAACAGCTAAATGATGTTTATTAACACCTCATTTCTGCCTGCCTTTCTTTCAAATCTAAATTGAGTGCAAAAAAAGAAAAGATTTATTGTCGTGTAAGACAGCAGAAGAGACATTCAAAATGTCTTAATGTTTGCAGGATGTTACCCGACCTCACCTCCAAAGAGAACATGTACCTGATGGGCGTGGCAGGGGAAACGTTTGACGACATCCTGAACCGTCTCCGTCAGGTAGCAGCACTGCTGCCTCACACTTATCAGGTAGTTTAGCAGCTCCTCGCTCCTGTGAGACACGAGAAAAAGAGCGAGTCCTGCAGAGATGTGCGTGTTCAAAAAACAAGGAAAAGCCGCTGAAGATGCCCCGCTCTGACGAGGCAGACAAATTGATAGTTTGGTGCAAACTTTGTGTTAACATCCTTCATGCATTTTAAGCAGGTGGCGAAGCCTCCCCCCCACCCCGCTCCTCCTCCTCCTCCCTGTGCTAACCCCTGCTGTCATCCCTCCCCAAAAACATCCACATTGCAAGATTAGTTATTTATATTCATCAACCTCTCAGTCCCTGTCTTCCCAGCCGCTGGTCCTGTGGGATATTGATAGCTCTTATCTTAATGGTACATTTCCCTCGGTTAGAGGATGAGGCAGCCAGCCGTCCCAGCCCTCCTCACACTCTGTCAGAGGGGCAAGTAAACACTGTCAGTCAGCCCGAGCTGCACCTTCACCTCCCTTCTCCCGACTGTTAGTTTATCTAGGGAGCAGAGAGTGATGATGGGCCCCTAGTGGGAACACTGCTGCAGATGACGGTAGATGCAGAGGGCCTGCTGTTGTGTTGGATTGCTGATAACGGGATCATGTGTGCCTCTTTATCTATCCAGTGAAAGTAAATTCAGCACCAAGAGCATGCCTTGCTCAACGGCAGCTATATGATAAAAGTATGATAAAATAATTTGACTACATGCATCCAGGCACAGAATAGTTAAACATTTATCAGACATGTTCTTCTTCTTTACATCGTTTTCAAAATCTACCGTTTAAACCGGTTTGTTGCTGATATTCCAGCATGCGGGGCAGCAGATGAAGCCAGTGAGACCGGCTCCAGCTAAGATTCATAAAGTGATGGGACGTGGTGCGGTGACTCTGTGTGGCCCCTGCTGCTGGCTGTCTTCTGCTTGTTTCAGCCGTACATCACCTCTCACTTTACAAATCATTACAGCTCCGCTTAAACTATTAGGACCTGGCTGCAGTGATGAGGAAAGGGGGAGAAGGAGCCAGGACAGTAAGATGCTCATGGGCTGATGGACGACTTCCAGTACAGGAGGACAGATGGACCATTACGGGTTGATGGAGGGAGGCTGGACGTAGGAGTGCTGTATGTACGGCTGACAGGTGTTTCATTTATTTTTGCAAATACAGTCAATCCAGCTGAGATTTTGTTGGAAACATTTTTCAGCAGACAGCTCATGAGACATGTTTACAAAACCTGGTTGTGTCGTGCCAAAGCTCATCTACCAGCTCCAACCTCACCGAGCAGAGCTAACCTCACTCCTCATTTCACTGACGGAATCAAGTTTGATCAGATCACTGCAGAATAACTGCTGCATGTGGGTTGGAATGAACATTATCACAGACAGATTAACGCGTTTGAAATAAGAAAAGCACCGATCTCTCTTCTCACTACTAAACTTTGCCAGGCAGCGTGGTGTCATCAAAGTTACTTTCAGTCTCTGTGCTGTAAGTGGATTCATGGAAAATCTGACCTGACCACAGATACAGAGAAAAAACATTTAGAAATTATACACTTAGTGCTGATAATCTCACTTCAAATCGTGGATTATAAACAGGCAAATAGATGAATTAAAAACGTGGTCAGTTGGTAAAACCAAAAAATGTCAACTGGTGTCACCGATGTTTCTCATAAAAAAAAATCTTCAACTGTGCAAAAAAGTTCCTATAAATCTGATTATATCAGTCTACAACACTCTAAAATTGAAATATAAAATGATTTCAAACCAACTGAGCCAAAAACAGAGAAAACACTGATGTCTACGACATACTGTCTCACTCAGTACAACAAAAACCATATCAATAAGTTTAGAAATTAAATATTTTAAAAATACTTTGAGATGATATTTCATAATCGATCAATCAAACTTTATTTATAGAGCACTTTTTATACCTAAAATGGTAACACAAAGTGCTTAACATAAAATAATAAAATAAGACCCCACCCCACCCCCAAACCCACAGATCAACACAAAACCCTCCACCCTTGCCCCCCCCCAAAACACACAACCCACACCCCCCAGTGCATTAAAAGAACACAACAAAATCAAACTGAGCTGACGAACTGAGGAAACACTGAAGGTAGAATTAGATGTTAAAACTTAGGATAAGAAATAAATTACCAAATTAAAAGACAAAAATAGGACACTGAAATACTACAGAAATAATAAATAATAAATAATAATAATAATAATAATGTACAGATAATAAGACAAATAAGTAAATAGTAGGGATGAGCCGGATATTCGTTTCAAATGAGAACTCATTACGGACAATGCATTTTGTTGTGTTTAGCACAACACAAGTTTTTTTTAGGATTATTCGTATCCGTGCTGGTCAGTGCCTCTTGCTTCAATTCGGGACCGTTCTTTTAAGGTTTTCGTTGTCTCGCATCTCTTAAGTTCTTTTTTTATTTATTATATTATTATATTTTATTTTTTATACTGTTTTATGAAAACCTGTTATGTAAATAGTTTCTTTATTTTGATAAAAGTCTCATTTTTGAGGCAGTTATGACAATAGTAAACAAAATGTTCTGTAAATAGTTTGACTACTGTTATCAACAAATATGAGTCTCATTTCTGAGCCTGTTGTGGCAAATATTAAAAATATTAATCTGATTTAGAAAAAAAGAAAAAGTTCTGCAAATAGTTCCTTTACTATTATGATAAACAACAATAGTTTGAATCTCTTTTGAGGCTGTTTTTTTCATTCAAATAAAAAATAAATATAGCCATTTCAAATCAATTCTTGCCAGTTTCAGACTTCAAATAATGTTCGGATTTAAGTCCCGCCCATTTTCGGACAAAACACGCCCACCTCTGGTTTATGCCCCGCCCCCTACGAGTACAGATACGGATACAGATATGGATGGGTAAACAGATACAGATAATGGTGTACTCGCTCATCCCTAGTAAATATGTGAAAAAAAAGATTAAGATAAATAAGTAATTAAGTAAGTAAGTAAGTAAAACTCAGTTAAAAGCTGGACCAAAAAGGTAGGTTTTTAATTTGCTTTAATAGTAACTGGTTTCATCAGTACACTGTCAGAACTTCTAGGAAGGTGAACTATTTAATCCTTGTCGTGCTTTTGTGGTTACACCGTTTGACGACTTAATGGGACTGATTCTTTAATTGGTTTAAAATGGTAGAAATGTCATAAAATACTCTGACACCCACAGAAATGCAAACTGCACACTCAAACATCTAACGTGTTGTTTTCATAAGTTTAAAGCAAATTGTTGATACCAACCCTTATTTGTAACTGTCCCAAAGAAAAGTGAGACCATTTTAACCCTCGTACTGCCATCAGGCGGCAGCAGCAGCACTGAGTACTAGAGTACAGATTAGAAAGTCCTCAAAGGGTGTTAAACACTTTTACAGGTAAAAAGTTCAGATTGTGGAAAATGTGTTTCCTACCCGCTGCCTGTAGCTCCCAGCTGGCTGATTGTGTCTAAGCCCACTTTGTCCAAGTGCATCTGCTGCACAGCGCTCAGCACCTTCTGCTGGTCTGCAAGGTCTTTGATACCAATCTGATGAATGCATAACAAACAAAAAAATGAATAATTTTTTTTTTTTCTCCTTCTTTCTTCACCAAATCCTCCAGTAAAAACTGAGCACTGACTATTTTGGTGACCTCTTTGCAGGATTTGGTTCCTTTCTGACATTAATTACCAACATTTCCAGCCCCAAAGCACCGTCTCTAAAACTGCACCCTTTGAACCAAAATTAGACATTTTTTGCAATCATTTCATCCGTATCAACAGGTCTTAATCAGCTGATAGTATTAACTCAAAATACTCTACGCACTGCCAACAGCTGGTATCAGTTTGATCCGTAACACCCTGCTTCTACTGAAAACTTGGACCCTGGTCTCTTTCTGGGTCATCCCCACAGCTGACAGACAAACAGATGTTAGAGTAATCCTCTACCTTCTCCAGGTCCTCCTTCTCCATGGTCAACAGGTAGCTCCAGGTGATGTCATTCTCCTGCACATGTGTGTGTGTGTGAGGAGAAAAAAAAAAAAAAAAAAAAAACAGAGTGAGAAATTAAATCACACTCACCGTCCAGCTTACCAAATCAAAACTTCTGCGTTGGCTCCTGACCCTGTTCCCTGCTGCAGATGTACCTGCATAAAGTTTTGCCACGCAGGGAAGAAAATCCATTTGCACTCATCAAAGCCAGTTTTCATTAATCAGATAAAAACTTGAGCTGAACCTGACGTTTCACTCAGGCCAAGCCAATCCAGAACACTAGATCCATTCTTGAGCAGAGAGGGAAATATGTAAACTAGTCATCTCATGGCATGTTTTAAAGCTTGGAAACGTCATCCCGTCAGACATGCAGCTGTGCTCGTTTCACCCATTCACCTGATGCTGCACCGCGCTCTGTAACAGCACGTTATCTCTGCAAATATCAGAGCATTGGTGAAATAAGAGGGCAGAGATCTCTCACGTTTTCAAACACAACACCTGGATATTAATCCGGCATGAGAACGGTACTTACAGTCATGATGTCAGTGAGGTGGCCGAGATTGAGACCGTGCAGGAGGAGCTCGAGTTCATCCAGCTTGGAAACACTGAGGAAGGCAGAGGTTTACTTTTAACTCCCTGTTCTTCACAGTATTAAACATCTATGACTTGAATTACATGGAAAATGCATGAATTGTGATTATTTTAGTGATTTCTTGTCACTAAGTGGCTCAAACTTCCTCGTTCCATCATCACAGGCTGATGAAATAAAAGCTCACCTGTTCCTCAGGTGTCTCTTGATACCAGATTGTCAGTTTTCTGCAGTGTTACGTGCTGCGTAAACATCAGCAAAATCTGCTTCTGACCAAGGAAAATGTTCTCCATTGGGGGGCGATATGGGACAAATATGTCAGCAGGTTTTTATGGCAGGATCAGGATCTGGATTTGATCAGGATTGTTTTCGGATTCAGACTAATTTGACCTGAAAACAACATTTCTGGACTCAATATATCATATTTCTGCTGCACCGAAATCTTCATTTTTTGCTCTCACATTTTCACATCCCGATGAATCCATTCATTTAAAGACGTCAGCTGGAAGAGCTGTTGAGTTTCTGCTGAATGTGCAGAGCTTTAGATTTATGGAGTTGAGTGAGATGTATTCAAGAGATTCTGCAATCAAACCCATCTTCTCTCCCGTGGGGATCAACTGAGTGCACTCAGAGTCAATGAGTTCATCCACGCCAGAGTAACTGCAAGCAGTCAGACCGCTAACATGACGAGTTTGAAGCCTGAGCCTCTCATTTGATGGCATTCAAAATATGCGTTGGTTGGGTTTACGTGTCTTTGTATCCAACACAAGAGACCAACAGCCAAAATGTTTACAGGCTGTGATTCTTGACAAGCTTGAGTAGAATGTTTCTGGCTGATGATAATTTCCCGGCTGTGCCTGAGCGGACTAAACACTCGGAGAAAAGGTTTATTATTGTTTATGTCTGGCTGAGCAAAGCTTAAACAACACCTGCTGCTCAGGCTCTGCTGCTCAGATGATCCAACAGGGGGCAACAAGCACACGGGCTGCTCTGACTGCTGGGATGGTGCAAGGTGAACAACATGATGGTGAAACTTAAGCTCCATTTTCACTTGACTTACACTTGAGCTGTGGAAGAATTTTCTAATTTACATTTAAAAACGGAGTTAGTGCTTTTTTGAATACTCAAAGATGCTTGACAAATTGAGCAAGACAGAGAGGGAGGGATAGGGGTCATGTGTTGTTGGCTTTTATTTTGAAAAGTTGATTTTGAGTTGATTCTCAAACGAGGGAAGGGAGTCAGATGTTTGGATCTTTGGAAGGAGAGAGACCACAGAGTTGGGGCTGGGATGGTAAAAGCTCTGTCCCCAAAGGTGTGGTGCTTGGTCTTGGTGATAGGGAAGTTGGTGTCTTATGACTGGAGGTGGCGAGGGTCAGTCAGGTGGATCAGCTGGATCTTGAAGAGGATTCAGTACTGGATTGGATTTACAGTTTTCTGACCAGATTTACCACAACTACTGAAAGTCACTGAGTGATAGGGTCATAAACTCACCTTTCCAGAAAGTAAAGAAATAAATGAAAATGACAAAAAATGGACTTTATTTGGGGATTTGGGTTACAGGAAAAGAACAGTTATGATATTTCAGTGAGGAATTCTTTTATTTTTTTGTGTCTTTTGGTCCTTTGATTGTTTTCAGTGGCTTAAAGTAAATTCTAAATTCATGTGGAGAAACAAAAAATTTTGGAGGGAAAATTTCAGTCCTGTTTTATTTTTTTAATTGAAAATAGATCTGGAACGGATTAACTTTTGATTTTTACAACCGATGGAAAAACTTTCTCTGTATGACCCACAAATGTTTTAAAAAAAGTTAATGAGTGGTTTATATGGACTCTGATTTTTTAGAAGTGAACCTGTGACTGTGTGGTTACCTCCTCCTTTACAGCAAGAAGTGAGAAGCTTGAGAAGCTGCGTTTCTTTTGCATCACTTCACTTCTGTCTCACAGATCGTCTGACGTTAGTGTTGTTGAATTGCAATGCGGTAATGCGGACTTATTCCAGAGGGTGGCAGTAATGCACCGAAACCTGAGTTTCAACCCCAATATACAGAACAAGAAGACGAACAGCATTAGCGCCGTGCATTATGGGAAATAATATGCCAGGTAGAGTGTTTCTCAGGTAGACAGAGAAATTTTTCCAGGATCAGTAGTTCATCTATGAATTTTTGGCAAAGTTTTCACACTCAAACCTGTATGTACTGCTGGTGTAGTGGGCAAATTTGAAAAGTGTTTGTCTTATTTATGTTAAAATTGTCTTATTAGACTTCATGTGAGCCACATTCACCTGAGAAGACCAGAAGCATGTCTTACCTCAAGATATCAAAAAATGACGCCTGATGTGCTCGTTTCTTGTATTGAGACATTATTCATATTTCAAGAAATACAGGAGCAGTGCTGGTGCAGGATAGCAAAGTGATAACATCAGTTTCAGGTTGTCTCACCTTTCTGTGGAAGGTGGTTGCTCAGAGTTGGTCTTAAAGAATTTGGAGAGAGTCTCCTCCATGGAGCTGAAGGCCCTGGAGCTAGAGAGGTAAGATGAAGAGGCCAGAATCCTGCCAATCTGAGAGTCAACAAAAAAATGTTGGTAAACAATATGAGTTTTACATTTCTAACGTGAAAAAGTCAGATGTCTTAAAACCATCGCAGAACATCTCCAGGTACCTGTTTGTGTTTGAACATCACTGCCAGGTCAGCTGGGCTTTTCCCAGCTTTGGTCCTTATGGTTTTATCAGCCTCCAGTTGAAGGAGTTTCAGCACCGCCTCCTCTCTCCCATACTGCACCGCAATGGATAAAGCCTGACAGAAAAATGAGATATTAGTTTAAAGGCTATCCAAAATATCTGAACTCAATGACCTGATCTTCACAATATGACGCACCGTGTATCCATTATTATCCTGGGAGTTGATTTCTGCACCATGGGAGACCAGCAGGTTGATGACCTTGCTGTAGCCTTCTCTGGCTGCCAGCATCAAGCACGTCATCTGAGACCTGATAAGGGAAACAAGAAGGTATAACAGAGATGACAGAAAATAGAAAAAGAGATAGTATTTGGACAAAGTAAATAAAATAAAGATACCTGACTCAACAGGATTAGTGACAAAGATACTGAGGAACCACCAGGTGGCAGAAGACACCAGAAGTTAACAAAAACACATTTACTGCATCAACTCTAACCAGCCTCAATACAAAGAGTCAGAACTGAAGTTACTAAAACCACAAACTGCGTATTTTTGTGTCTGCAAATGAACTGAAGTCAAAGTAAAAAGTTCTTTCTTGAAAATCATCTTAAAGTTCTGAGGACTTGTCAGTAAGCTCTGAGCTCCAAATGCAGTCAGAACATCTCTTCCTGTGCTGATAGTTTGAGAGAATTAATGTGAGAACAAAACATCTTCAGATCGAAGCTCCTGAATGTTTGAGTTTCTTCTTTGTTTGGTTTTTGCACTTTGTAGACGCTCCCTACATCAAGAGTTCAATATGAAGCGTCTGGTTTGCAGGACGGCTTGTTCTGATCAAAATCAGGTATACATTGTATTAGGCTCACATTTGACCTGACTGTTGTTGGAAAGAGGTGTCAGCTTTTTCACATCTGTGTTTCTCTGAGCAGTTATTGACCTGGAGAGGACCAACCTGGGAAAAAAAAAAAAAAAAAGTGTCTCCATGGACATTTATTTATTTATTTTTGCCTTAACTTTGGATCTCTTCTGACAACCTTAGAGCCATGCTCTAGATCCAAAACATAATACTGGAAAAGATATTTTTATACAGCCGAATGTTCACAGTGTGCTCTAACAGCCTCCGACTGCACGATGATCAACCTGACTTTAACAACTTTGACCTTCCTCAGTAATAGTCACTCCTCTGTTGCCTTTGTGTGTTTACTTCTATTTGAACAAGTCCTGAATATAAATCACCTCTGCTACAGTATCTTATCACCTCGAATACTGAGAGTGAGAAAAATACGTTCATTGAGAGGGGTGGGAAAGAGAGACAGAGGTGCCATTTAACCAGAGTTCAAAACGTACACCTTTATTAAATGGTACACCATTAAACCGGATGTGGGAGTGTGTTATCACTCAGACAGTAGCTGTTTTTGGTAATTTTAATGAAAAGATTTTTAACGTTAAACACGTTTCAAATGTAAACAAATGCTTTTATGTTTAGTTACAGATTTAACAACACCAGATTTATCGTTATTCTCCTGCAAGAAGGCTACCATCAGTCCGGTGCTGTTCTGTTGAAAAGCCGACTCATTACCACACAGACGAAGGCCCTCAGTCAGTCTCTCCACAGAGCCAGCAACCGTTTGACACTTTGGACAACCTGAAGCTCTGTTGCTCCACTGAAGGAAATGGCAACCCCTCCCCTGTGCCGCCTAGAAAACATCTCCAGTGGGATCTCCTCGTCAAGTCAGGAATGTTTGAAGCCATCAGAACCGTCAAGGTTACATCATTTCTCATCAGAGAGAAAAACTTTCTTCTACCTTTCAGTGTCCCATGTTTACTGCTCTCTTCAAAGTCCAAACGGGTCATTTTGTGGCGTTGAAGGAGACGAGACCTTTGAAGAGGTTTTTTCTTCTTAAAGCTCTTCTCTCTCAGACGCCGTCTGATGGTTATTGGGCTGCAGGCGGAACCAGTAACGGCCTTCACTTGGGTCCAGGATCGTCCCGTTTCTTGATGGACAGCCAATGGGATCCTCCGGCTCAGCGCTAGTGAAATGTTTTTGGGTCTACCTGTTGACTTTTTTGTTCCATAACCCTCAGGATCTTTTCAGAGCTTTAATATTTGCATCCAACCTTGGCAGCAATCATGTGTTGCAATGGTCACGTGCAAAGACAGAAAGTCTTTTTCGCCTTTGCCATCAGGAGGTCATGACAGTAGGAATAACTGAATGAAAATGACATGAAAGACAGATTTGTGTGTACATTTTGATGGTCTTAAACTTCTGATCAGCTGATGAACAGCCTGTTTGAGTTTAAATGTCAATAAATGACCAACTCTCTCTATTTTTTTTGCTCTTGTTCCTGTTTCTTCGTACAACCTGCTTACGATCCATCAGTGTGAAACGGGTATTCTTGTAATTTTCTCCTGGTCTTAAGATTTTGTTCAGGAGTGTATTACTGTGAGGCCAGTGATCTTGAAAAGCTACTGGCCTGAAGAGCCAGTGGAAAACTCAGCTCAAAGTCAACCAGTGACTTATGAAAAGAAGCCCGTCTTTATGATAAAGAGCTTGTTTGTTTTAGTTGATCATAAAAAGACATCTATTGTGGATTTAGTCTGTTTGGTAACAAGCTTAAAACTCATGACAGGAGCTTTAAAGAAGGCAACCATAATCCTGTGTTATCAGGTGGGAATAAGGCAGGTTGGAGTTAAATCATCCTGCAGGTGATGTTTGCGCGAAAGTGTGAATCTGTCCGGCACGTCGATGAGTTTTAAAGACAATCAAGGCGATGGGCTTTCTCTGAAGAAATTCCCAGGAATAAAAAAGTTAATGTTCGATGTGAACTCAAACAAACCTCTGACGTGTATTACTATTTGTTCACATTCCTGCATCCGCCAATAAATCAATTCCTCATCTGCCTGAGAGAACTGGGCGGGTGGGTGTAATCATTCAAGTCCTGCACGACTGTATTTTCCCAAGGACACTTCTGCAGTGAGACAAGGCCGCTCACACACTGTCTCGCTTTGCTGTACGAGTGTTTGTTGGTCTCTGTGTCCTTTAGATGTCAAGATATGGCAAGTTCCTCAGCTGACAGCTGATCGATATCCAGACAATGCGGAGCAAACATTGTTCCAGGTGTCGTGATGGTGAGAAAAATGACTTGCAGAAAGACACGTGGAAAGGAAAAGACAGAGCCGCTAAAAATCAAACCAAAACAAAATTTTCCAAAGACAGCAAAATCACATCTAACAGAGTTGGCGTCTTACTTTATTCTTCATGGAATGTTGGTCTTAAATAACTTAAACTTTAGATTTCCCTTTAAAATGATCAGCACAGATCTGTCACTCTGCAGACAGATACTCATGCCAACGCTATCGAGTATACTCATAATTAAGACAAAAGTCAGGGTTTTTGTGTTTCAGATATTGCTTCTAAGTTTGCAGTCTGTCTTGTTTTTACTCCAGACTTGGGGTTTGATTTCGTTTGCCTTTGAGTCAAGCGCATCCTCACAAAGTCTAATCTCAAGGGGTAATGAAGACAAAGACGAGATTTGAGAAAACAGTTTTTGTGAAACCGAGTCAGATTGCGAGTCAACAAGCGCACGTGTTTCTGTATCAAAACAAGTTCTGGCTCAGAGTTTCCATTGCTGTGTCGGAGAGAGTGAAAAACAACAAACACTTTCATTTGACTGGCGGAAAAACAGAGAAAATGCGTAACTGCTGTGAAAGTTCTAACTAACGTCTGTTCAACGGTCTCCTCGAAATATAGAGTTTTATACAAGCAGGACTTAAGCTTCTACCACCTTTAAGAGTGAGGAGCTGCAACTCTCCTTTTGTCAAATATTTCTTCGAATGATAAAAACAAGTAGTTTGCTTGAAAGTTTTACAGTTTTTACAGGATATGTGAGAAACAAAGATATTTTGGGGACTGAACCTTTTTAAATATCTACATTGCAGCACATAAACTTGTGTATTTCAGAGGAAAATAACTGGCAGGACATAAATCTAAAGCTCAGAACATAAATAGGTTTGGGTGTTAGTGTCATGCAGGTCATGCAGTATGTACGGCCTGCAGAAGCAAACATTTGATCGACATGAAACAGCACAGTATAGCAGAAAAGGGACACATGGAGGCAATGGACCCCACATGGTGTTTTCCTTTGGAGGACTTTGAGAGATGACAGACAGTTCTTGTTTATGCAGCGATGGAAGGACGAGCAGCTGGTGTTAATCATTGGTTTGATATTCAGACGTAAGAGGTGATGAGGAGGAGGTGGTTTATGCTCTGCACCCACATGAACCTCAGAATCTGCCTCCTTCTCTGGATGTTAATGAGAGGAAGTGGTGAAGAGGAGGAGTCAGCAGTCACTAACATCCTCCTGCACCTTGTTCCCTTGCTTTAAATATTTTGTCTGGGAAGGAATCAATCAATTTCCCAACCTGAAAGCGTGTCCGTGTGTGTCATCAGGGGGTTTGTGTGGTGTGTGTAACAGTGTATTGGCAGTGACGGAGTGGCAGGGGATTAGAAACAGCTCAACAAGAAAGCCACTCTGGGCTGAGTCTCCCACTTTCACACGGCAAAAATCCACAAATGTTAACAGCAAAAAGTGCTACAAGAATGTCCTCACTGCATTTTTTCCACGAGATGGAATTTTTCCAGTTCCTCAACAGGACAGGAAACCACATTTTATTTCCACAGATGAATGCATCCCAAACTTCCAATGACAAAGAAAGCCAAATTCAAGACGCAGAAGTTACATCACGCTTTCAGATGTTCAGGCGTGCATCTTTAACATCACAGCATTAATATTCTTTCTTTTGCTACACACTTATTCATCACCCAGATTTATTCTGTGCTCTTCTTGGAACACTATTTGATTAATGGTTTAGATAGCACATCTATGGCATATAAGAGAATGGATGTCTCTATTAACAAGAGGCTAAAATAAATGACAAGTAGGATTTTAAAAAATGTGTTGGAAACATCCCTCAGAGATTTTGCTCCATACTGACATGACAGCATCACACAAGTTTCTGGGTTCAGAGATGGTCTTCTTCAGTTCCTTTTGTCTTTCTATCATAGATACAGTTGGCTTCATGTCACAGTCGCATTATAGTTGGGGCCCTCTTCCGCATCGTTGTAAACATGCCGATTTCAAAATCAGATTTCCATGCCAGTTACTAAAATGTCATATGTTGATTCATTGGAGCCAATTCAAAAGGCTAGATACTTTAAAAAAGTCACTACAAGTAGGTTTAGATTCTTGTCCGTAAGTTGTTAAAGATGGACATTCCCTGACACCTTCTGATACCTGGTTGAATCACCCGGTAAGAGGCAAAATCATGTTTACTGATGAATTAAACCTCACATCATTTCAATGTCTGACAGGGAAATTAGCACATTTTAGTGAATTTGTGCTCCACACAATGGTTGTTATTGCTCAACAGCCCCCCTGAGCTGCCTGTATATAGCTTATTGATGACCCCGGTATATCACACAGAGATTTAAACACACAGCAGCCTAAAGAACTGTCGGTCCCTGGAGGGGAAATAACTTTTTTACAAGTGGTTTTGTTGGAGTTGTGCTTCTTCACAATATACCTACCTCGGATACCTACCTGTTCTGGTGTACCTGTTCAAATTAGCAACTGAACGTTCATGTGAAATCCAAAACAATCTAACATTGATTACATGGGATGAAGATACTGTTATCCTACCTGTAATGAAGTGTTGACTACAGACGTGTACTTTTTGATTTTAGATCTCAAAGGCGATCAAACTCACTGCTTCAGTTTGGTAAAGTATCAAACTTGAGATTGGTTTTTTGTTTTTATCTTATTTGTGGTACAAAAGGAGACACAACAGCTTCTCGGCATTGTGGGAAGCCCCCCCCCCCCCCCCCAAATGCGAACCGGATATGACGTTTTGTGGGCATTCCTCTTAATGTCGACTGTATCTATCCCCAACCAGTCTGTCCATTCTCCTCTGACATCAACAAGGCATTTAGTCCCAGAGAACTGCTGCTCACTGGATATTTCCTTTTTTGGGACCACTGTTCGTAAACCTTGGAGATGGTTGTGGGTTCAAATCCCAGTAGATCAGCAGTTTGTCAAATAATCAGATCAACAACCATACCACGTTCAAAGTCTTCAAAGATCATCTTTCTATTACATTGATGCTCAGTTTGAACTTCAGCAGCTCGTCTTTACCATGTCTAGTTGCTGCCATGTGATTGGCTGATTTGATATTTGTGTTAAAAGTTGAACAGGTGCGCCTAATAAACTGCCTCCTCAGTGTATTATGCTATATGTCAGAGAAAAAGCACATTAGTACAGCTTTTTAGTTACCATCGGATAGATCGAAGACTTCTTGAATGGAAAATTGATAATTGTTCAAGAACAAGTCCAACTCTGAACTTCCATCCCTACGTCTAGCATTGCAGGGGAGCTTGTGGTGAAACTTGGACAACTCTTTCTGGCAAAAGGGCAAAATTTAGCATACACAGGCAAGGCCTCCTCTGACCTACAAATGACCAAAGCACACCTCATGAGTTCCATCCCAGCTTGTGAAAAAGTCTCAACAATCCTCCTGCCCTCTTACGTCGTCTGTTTGTTTGTCTGTCTGTCTGATACCCGTCCGTACGTGCACATGCCATAACAGGACATTCCAAACAAAACACACAAATATACACGCACTGTATGGAGTGTTGTGGTGCATAATGCTACCACATGGCAGCCAAACATAACAAGAACCATCAAAGGGAATCTGATCCCCCACCCCTGTTTTTTTCCTCCCCTCTTCAAGTCACGTCTGGAGTGTTTCTATTTGGCCTGCATCACTAGGGGTGTCACAGTGCGTAATGTGCCGCAGTGTCTTATAAACATTTTTAACTTGAAACATATCCTCACCCCACCTCACCTGTCCACCATATTGGGATCAGCATTTCTGGACAGCAGAAGCTCCACACAGCGGGAAACATTGTCTTCACTAGCAGACGCGGTGCAGCTGGCCATGAGCACTGTCCAGTTATCTGGAGAGGAGAGTGTAGTGTTGAAGAAGTGATTCTACAACTAGATGCTTTCACAGTTTCTACCTTTGAATTGTTGCCTTGCAAGCTATACATGGGCAGGAATAGTTACAGACACAGATGGCCTTAAAATCTCTTCATGCATTTTGGAAGTTAAATGTTTAACCAGCTAAAGATGTTCAACATTTCAGATGTTTACTTCTATAGACATGCATTAAAGTCATACTGCCAACTAAACTTGGAAGATGTTCCTGTGTTTTCGTTTCTATCTTTGTTCCGATTCAGGGGAAAAAAATGATCCAATTGTTGCAGTTGACACTTGATTCGTTTGTGTTCACATAGCAAAACTCTTTTGTGGTCCACAATTGTGCACAAAGTGCCATGTGCGATCAAACTTTTCTCTCATTGGTCAGAAATCGGGGCGGAACTCTGCTGTGCTCGATACAGAGAGCAGAGGAGAGTTGTGAACGCGCGAACGTTCTTCATGATTAAACGAGATTTTATCATCGAAGAGACTTTTTCTCAAAAACTTGTCTTGGAAAAAGGGGTCGTCTTATATCTTCGATTGTCTTATGTTCAGATCAATACGGTAATTATCACTACATCACCTCCTCTTCTTCTTCTGCTGTTGCTGAATCTTCTACTCCTTCTTCTTCTACTGTTTTGACTGAACGGTTGGCAACCAATCACATTACTGCCCCCTGACTTCTACAGTGTGAACCACAGTTATGAATCAGTTGTGCCGGTTGCTGAGGTGATTGTGTTCTCACTGCAAAGGAACTGCTACAGGGCTCCAAAGGAAGCAAGCCGAGACCACCCTATTTTGGCGATCTCGACCTGCTTGTTTAATCCCTCATCTGAGTGCGATTGCTGTGTTCACATCCGCTCAAATGAACCGGACTTTAGGTTCATTTCAGAACAACTGCTCCAAATGAGCCAGGTGTGAATACACCCTAAGATTCTGACTGATTTCTCCAAGTAAGTAACTACTATAGTAATATTTAGCAGACACAAATTGAGTAAGAGTAGCTTCATTTTTAACCATCAAGGTGAGATCATATACGTCATATTGTAAGAGGAAATGGATAAAATCTCAACCTTAACCCTGTGATAGAGATTGATCATCTGGTAACAGGAAGTGTTGTAGCTTTTATGGCACAGAGTAACTTCAGAGGGGTAGTTTCCTTATCTTATCTTGATAAGGACGGACCCACGGCAATGCAACTCAACCTGGGAGTATCATAGTATAAATCTGGGCCTCTATGCAGGTTCCTGTGCCTCTGTTTGCATCTGAGAGCGTGTGTGTGTGTGTGTGTTGGTGTAAACCAGAGCGCCTTGTTTGCATCCTGGGAGCTCTGGAGTAAATCTGAGGCTTGAGAATTGAAGGGTGCGATAGCAGCATGTTGACCGATATCAATCACTCATGCATTCCTCCGTTCAGCCTGGCTGCTTTGACGAACGCCATCAGGACGTGACCATACGTCATCCTTCGGTTTAATCGTTTCCTTCACCTGCCTCAAGCCTCAGATACCCAGATCATGTAAATTCAGCCACACACAAACACATCTGAACTCTGCATCCTGGACTGAGAATTAACTAACATCAGATAATGAAGCCATAGAGAGGGCAACAGTTTAGAACATAGGCCTGAGGACGTCTCAGGGTGATTCCTGTCATTTTAAAATCTTGCACCACTTTAAACTTTAATGTGTGATTCCTATAAACCACCTTGGACATTAACACTAAGCAGATAGCTTGATTATCAGTTCAGTGCTGCCTCTCAGGCTTGGGAATCAAACATCCATACCTAATCCTGCTGGCAATCCCTGCTGCGTTTCTTTTCCTTTCACACCTTTTCTCAATTTCCTCACCTGTTACATCCAAAAAAAAAAAAAGGGGGGACCCATCTGGCTCGTGCACCCGTGTTCTTCATCTGATATTATTTAATGCTGCTGACGTTAAAGAGGAACTCTTGCAGGAACACACTGCTGATCCTTTGAGCTGTTTTTAGTACACGCACGCTGCACACTCATCCCAAAGCGGGAGAAATTAAAGGCATCTGTTGGCTCAACGTCAGTCTGGCAGGAATAAACGTTTGAGAGAAACTCCTCCGTGTAAAGGAGCGTGCAGATGTATACACGTAAAACAAGTTGAAGGGACACATTTACAACAATCTCAGTAATGCACCATAACTGATCTGTGGAGAAGAAACATGAACTACTGATGACACCAAGCTTTGGACTAACTCTGGAATATTTACAGAAATGTTAATAAATATGAATTGCCTCTGTAAATAACATGAATAAAAAAAATTAAAGATAACTTAGTCTGACCTTTGCTGAAGTTTGCACTTGCTCCTTTGTCCAGAAGCATCTTGGTGAGGTCATAATTTGCCACATTGACGGCACACATCAGAGGAGTCCAGTCAAAGCTGAGCCGGGTCTCCACATCCATTCCTGTGCACATGAGGAGAATCAAGTAAAGTAAAGCAGGTAAAGCAATCACAGCAGAACACTCAGTGCCTCATACTATTAAGACTATTTCTTACTTGTAATGTTCAAAATACTAACCCAAAGTGGACTGAGAAAAATGAGTGACTAAGAATGAGGAGAGTACTTGCCACTGTTCAACAGCTGTTCAACTGTGTCTACGTCTCCTGAACTGATGGCTCGTTTTAACACTGACACATTACCCTCTGCTAGTGGAACAACAGCATCCACATCCTGTGAAAAGAGGGAAAGACTGGAATAAATTATCACATTTACAAGACAAAAGAATAATGTCTCAGTTCAAGTAAAATTGTCCTACCTACCCCAGCTCAGAAAAGACATCAAGATGTTGGTACAAAATGTTGGAGGTTGTCTGGGTTTGATGTTGCTAACCATTTTAATTTATTTTGGGAATGTCCTAAAATCAGATTATACTGGCAAGACATTCATAAGTGTTTAGAAACAATATTTCGTATCCCCATTTCATTTAATGTCAAGACTTTATTTTTAGGTACTATGGAGGGATTTGTCCAAACTACAGCTGATAAATATCTAATGAGAATATTCCTCATTGCAGGGAAGAAAGCTTTGACTAGAAAGTGGTTACAACCCAATGCTCCAAGCAAAGAGGACTGGTTTGAAATCATTCATGAAATTTACATTATGGAGAGGCTAACTTTTTCAATCAAAATGAAGTCAGAGAAATGTAAGGGATTTTGGTCAAAGTGGGTTAAATTTATTGGCTCTTAAAGACCAGATTTGGTTTCACAACTGATGAATTTATTTTTTCTTCTGACTATTGAGGTACTTGTGATGTAAGAGAATCTAGATGGTGGATTAGTGTGACATTCTTTGTTCATGTTTGATATGTTTTAGTTCCTATAAAATAAAAAAGCTAAAATTTAAGGGAGAATACTAACTGTGGAAGATACTGTTGAGACATAGAAGGATGTCTCAATTACTCTTGATTTATACATCCAATATGTACTTATATGCATTCTGTCTCTTGTGAAATGATGTAATATGTTTGATGTCCCTGAGAAAAATAAAATTATAAAAATAAATAAATAAATAAAATTGTCCTACCACATTGGCAAGTTTTTTTGAACACTTAATATACAATTAAGCATTATTTCTGTCACGTATTACCTTGAATAAGACATTCATGTACTCGTCAGTGAAAGTGGCTCATATGAAGTCTAGTACGTCCAAGTTTTGCAAGAAATATGACAGAAACACTTGCTTAGATGTCAGTTTTTGCAGTGTAAAGCTGGTTGAATTAAAAAAAAAATGTTTGAGCTCCTCAGAAAAATTCTTACTGGAACAATACCTTTTAACCATCATATAGTTCCACCTGTATTTTCACAACTATATGTTGTAAATCTGTCCATATTTTATTATTGTATATTGGTTTCTTACACTTTTCCTGTAGTAAAATAATGCTTATTGTAAAAAAAGAAATGTTTGTGTTGTATACTTTGCAGCTCTTGTTTTGTAAACCTCCCCATTGTGGGATGACTACAGGGTGATCATATCTTATCTGATCATCTAGATAAAGTTCATCGTGTTTTTAGAGTTTTGTGCACTTTGAATTCAATGCTATAACAGTGTGTGTTGTTCTTAATGAGATGTCTTTCACAGAGCAGTAAATGTCCAGCAGGGGTCCCTCTAAATGCAAATTACGTTTGTCTCTATATTATACAGACTCACACTTAATGTAAATTCACCTGAATTCTCTGCTCACTAAAACGGTTACACTTTGCACTATCAAGTCTCTTCACGCGGGTAAGAACAACATTTAAACAAACGGTTGAAAAGTAGGCTGTGTCCGAACGGCACAGCTGCTCGGACATTGGCGCCAGTGATGCAAGTAGCCCTTAAACCGTTATTAGTACAATTTTATATAAACAGGAATTAGATTACGAATTTTATCAACTTTTTGTGCGTTCAAAGGCTGTCTCTGTTTCTTTTTCGCCTTCAAACGAGTGTATAAGCGAGTCTTAACCAGCCATCATTGCCGTTACCTCACTAACGACAGGTAGCTTAGCCGTTAGCTTCAAGCTGCTAGCTAACGGTCCACCCTGATCCAAAGAATGATCCATTCTGAGAGAAAATGAAAGATTTTTTGTAACGTTACCTTTCTCCGAGGGGATTTTTTATCCAAACAAGACCAAACATCCCATTCATCATCGCTCGCTTCGCTCTCATCTCCAGCTGGAAAGGCGTTGTTAACGTAGCTGCCCATGATGTGTTGAAGGAGTCGGCTAACTGTGCGGACTTTAATGAAGACATGACATTGCGACAAAAGCTAGCTGCGGGGGGCGGAGTCTGAAATCCCTGCAGGTAAACACCGTTCTTTATATTTCTTTATCCAGATTTAGTAAATAACATGATAGCTAATTATTATGTAATCTGAGTTTCAACCTTGCATGGTAACCAAGAACTTGAAAAGCCTCACTGAGAGTAGCTACAAACATTTCATATCTCTGTGTCAATTTAAGAGTGATTTATACTTTATTACATATAGCTTATGATGGCTAATTAGCTTGCTTTAGCTAGTTTTAGAAGCTAAGAGATGTATTGAAGCCTGAAGAGTTGCCATTAATGCTTTCTTATGGTAGGGATATAAAGCTAAAATGTCTATTAGAATATTAGTGAATGCCGGTCTCTACTTGAGATTATATCTGTGAAAGGCAAAGTGTCAGTAGATATTGTAATATATGCTCTATAATCCTTCATGTGCCACTAAATGATAGGTTTCCATATTCTGAATTTAAGAATATACATGTAAAGCAAGTTGACAAAAGCCCAATATGTCCATCCACAAATACAACTTTCCTTCCTATGTATTCCTTATTTTTAAAGGTAATTTGCCACCTTTATTTATTATTATTATTATTTTTTGCCACCTTTATGTTATCATCCATATTTTCACATAGTGTTGGCCTTGTTAAATGATAATCTGGTCAGACCTCTAATCATCCAGATTAAGTAAAGGGTGTTTTAAGAGTTTCTTACATGGATACCAATTCCTAAAATGCGTATGTAGTTCTAAAAGCAAAAGTAGTTTATATACTTATTCTCAAGAAATAGCAAATACTGTGTCACTGATTTGAGGTAATATCTACACCTGACAGTCCTTTGGAATGTCATTAATTTTGAAATCATTCTGCAAGTCCAGTAAATTTCCAGCAGATGTCACTCTTTCCTTTTTGCAAATGCAATTAACCAGCCATTCATTTTTGTTCCTCTGTGATTATGACTCAAAAATGGTGCAAACTTACTTCAGTCCTCTGCTCATTAATGAGCTCACATTATCATCATTATCAAGTCTCTAACATTAGAAATTATAAATTGAAGTGATTTTTGTGTGATGGAGTGCATTTCTTATTCACATTTTTTTTTCTTTCTTTCCTTTTTTTGAGTGTGCAATATAAAGACTCCGTCTATGGCCAAAATGCTATTTCACTGGACTTGTGTAAGCTATAATGATTAACACACATATCTCCATGCCAGTTTATCCAGGTGGTGTGCCACTGCTGAAGTAAGTACAGCTGAAGTTTGGTCAGTAAAAACAAGACTGAGTCACTGAAAGGCTTACTGTACCTTCACATTTTATCTCTGTTCCTGTATGGAATGTTTGGAGCTTTTGATCCTCCCATGAATGAAACTGTGTGTAACCTGAAACTGATAAAAAAGTCTCAAGTTGGTTTAGTTAGTCTGAACTGTTTCTGGAGTGAACTTAGAAAGCCACGACTGCATTTAGAAGCAGCAGCTTCTACAATCAGTTAAAGCTATTGAACTTTTTGACACTGTTGGTGTGTTTCAGTGGTCCTTTTGTTAGTGATATAAGGAGCTGAACCGCCTCTAAAGTTCTCAAACTGAGGTCAGTGGGTTGTTTGTTAGGGCCTGAGATTTTTGCTTATCACTTAATGATAAAAAACTTTTCAAAGTAAGAGAGAAAAATTATGAGTTAAGGGGGTTTGGGGTCTTTGAAATGGGTAAGGTGAGAACTAATGTTAAATACAGATGCATTAAAATAATAAAGGATTACAATGTAAGATGAATCAGATGTGAAAGGGTTAAGAAGCATAATTTAGTGTCAATCTTGTGTTCTTTTCTTTTCTTTTTCTTCTTCTTTGTGTTACTGATATTCCAGGTTATTTAATGGATTGTATAGCATAGGCAAAATAAGCCTCGGCTTCCAGCCTATTCCTTTTTTTTTTGGTTACAGAATTTGTCAGATTTCTTTTTTTCTTTTTTCTTTGTAAGAAAACCTTCAGTGGGGGCAAGTATGTGCAAATGTGCTCAAAAAAATATGTTTCTGTACTGCAGCCTGTAACCGAAAGTAAAATATTCATTCATTCATATGAGAAACAGTGTTTAAATGACAATCTGCAAATATCTCATGACAAATGGAATTCAGAAGTCAGTCAATGTAATTGTTTTAAAATTTCCATCACAGAAGCCTTCATAGGACATTTAAGGAAGAATTAAAACTATTTTTAATATTTGAATGTGCACTAATTACAGTATTATAATACAAAGGTACTGAGAATACCTGTAAAAGTGGCAGAATATTCAACATGAAATATCCATTGATAATTATTTCAAGAGATGATCATTTTTCTTGCTCAGGAGCCCAATGTTTGTTTGTTTATCTGCAAATATTAGAAAATGCTGATGTTTATGTGTGATTTAAGAAGCTTTAAGACCTTCATTGGCACTTGGTGTGTTTATACCCAAGGGATCAGGGACTAAATTGGGTTCCAGGGATGTAACTCTATTAATTCTAGTCCAAGACGTTCCTGCAAGAGGGTTAGGACTTTCCAAATCTGAGGGCCAGTTGTGGCTCAGTGGTAGAGGTGGTTGTCTCAAAATTGGAAGGTTGGTGGTTTTAGTCTTTAGTAAGACGCTGAACCCTAAAACTGCCCCGAGTGGCTGTGCGGTTGTGTTAAAGTAGGACTAACTCATGCTGAAGGGCTCTTTATGTAGCAGCCTCCACCATCAGTGGATGGATGTTGAATGAATGGGCGAATGTGACGATGAGAAATAAATAATGTAATAATATAAATGTGGTTAGTTGTCATTTACCATTCCATGGATGCAGGTGTGTTAAGGGATGGGGCTTACAATGCTGCACAGTTAGCTCAGTACTTGCAGCATCAGACAGTTTTTATTGATTCTCAGCACAGCTTCAGTCTCATCCAGCTGACTGCTGTAACAGGTTGACAAATAACCACGCTGCAGTCTTTGAACTCCTGAAAATATGTGCTGAGTTTCTTTTAATAGTCACTGGACTGATATGGGCTTATCGTCACAGATTGAGATAACAACACAGATGTAGACGTGCTGAAGGAACTTTTTTTTGTTCCTTTCGAAAGTGTGTCTGCTAAAGTTAAACATTTTATGTTAGATTTTAATTCAGAGTTTTGATTTGATTCAGGATCAGAATTAAAGATGTGTGCAAAAGGAGTCTGATAAATCAGTCAATATAAATCAGAAGTTGGATGAAGCTTCCCTCTCTGACCTCCGGACTCTCTTTGTTCCTGCCCTGCCTGGTTCAGTGTACGGATCAATATCAGTCTGCTAAAGTGGCCCCTTCAGGATCAGCTGGCCTCGCCTCATCAGCTTGTTGCCACAATATGCAACCAGAGGCTTGTCGGCGTGGACATGACGTGTGACTCCGCGCATTTTGGCGAGCCCATAAAGGATGGACTGTCCTCTCACAGTCGCACTTGGACGAGAAAACAAGAGAGCGAGTGGGACCAGAGGCGACCAGCGAGACACAAAGGCACACCAGTCCCCTCGCTTTGGAGAGGAAGACAACCAAACCGTGTCATCACATTTACCGGAGGAGAGATTTGGAGGACAAAACAAGCGTCCACCCTCTCCCTCTCTCTCCATCTGTGGAAACGGAGCCACTCAGGGGACATACAAATGTGAACGACGCGCTCGGATTAGACTCAGGTGCAGAGAGACCAAACTGGCGCCGCACTTAGGATGCAGAAGTCACCAGTGGAAGATGCAAACTTCCTCTCCAAATTTTTCTTCTGGTAAGACTTGCTTTTTTTCTTATTATCTATGTCTTATCTCTGAAGGAGCTTGTGTATTCTCTGAATAGTGAGGCGCATCTGCAGCTCTTTTTTTGTCGTATGGTCCGACATCATAAAGGAGTCAAAAACTGGTAAAAAACAATCAATAAATCAATATAACCACTTTGGATGATGATATGATTATCAAACAAGAGCTTTGTTCACTTTAGTTCTAACGATTATATCTTTGGTGAGCGTCACGTACAGCAGGTGAAGACAGTTGAAAGTAAAAAACAAACTTTATAAATTGTTATTTCTCTCCAAATCCCTCTATATCGATCCTGATAGCTTTTTTTAAAAAGTCTTTAAAATATTTTGCATCAATATTCAACTCAAGAAGCGCCACAGAGTCCTGTTCTGCTACAGGCTGTATCATGCGTAAAATGCGCACCCTTAAAGTCTGAGACCATGCGCGAAATGTGAGCTATGCAGCGGCTAGTTCAAGAAATTACCGTCGAGTAGGGAGGAAGGTGATCTTGAGGTTTTGTACAGTTCCTGATGTTCAAGGAACTGTACAAACATGTTAACAGTCTTTATGTGAAATTTATTGTGGATGAAAGCAGATCAGTTTTGCCAAAGATCATCATGACCGGTCAGGAAAAAACTGGCTTTGTTTCTATTTAATTTTTTAAAATAGACTTTAAGCTACATCATCTTTCTCCTTTGTTATAAATATTTTATTTTTACTCAGTAATTGACTTCCTCAAAGCTTAACTTTATCATGGGCCCTCCTCTTTATGATCAGCATGCTTTAGAAATTAATCTGACACTTGTTTACAAATATCAAAGGAATTCTGGATTTTTTTTTTCCTTTAAGATTTGATTCCTTTAAATTCAGAAAAACTGACAGTTCTCTTATTTTATTACTTATAGTTAAACTTTCTTTATGACATTTATTTTTCATTTAACAACTTATTTTCCAACATTTAGCTTTTTTTCCCCCAGTGTTGAGTTTTTTTTCTGTTTCTTTAACTCTGTTCTGAAAACAATCAGAGAATCAAGATAACTTTTTTCATACATTGATTCATTTAAGTCCCAACATTGATTTTCTTTTCTAAACTGAATTTATTTTTTAAAAGCAACCATATTCTCAACATTATTCTGCTGCTGCAACTTGATTTATAGCATTTTTTAATCATGATCTCAAATTTCAAAAGACTTTTCTCCCAACATGTTTACACCATCGCCGTTTTGTTTTTTGCTCCTATCTTAATTTCGTTCAACAAGGGAAATCAGTAAGATATAAACAATTTAGAGTGTGACTATGATGATCATAAGATTATGATGTTTATAAGAATTTATAAGAATATTCTTCATGGCATGATGTAGGATGGTGTGTGGAATATGGGAGAAATTCTTAACCTGACATAAAACACGCTGCGCTCTGTATCAGTGCCGACTCCTTACACTAATTAGAGGTCTTAAATAGAAGCAGATGATGTAAAGTTCTGTACCCGACATAGCAGGGACAGTCCTTCTTTAAGTGATGTACAGAGCATAGCAAACATCTGACTTTACGCCTCTAACCTGCCATTAGTCTGACTGTAAAACCTCAGAGATTACCTGAGAGATAACAGCTGAACTTATTATACAACAACCTAACTCTGCATGTGTTTGAAGCTCATGGGAAGAACTTCCAGTCGCTGTTGTTTTTGGTGACAGCAGGTTATATTGTTATTCTTAATTTTTGTCACCTACTCCCACAACACTGGGTCTAATCTGTGGTTTTCTCACAGGTGGACAACACCTCTGCTGAGGAAGGGCTTCAGGAAGAAGTTACAGCTTTCAGATGTGTACAAAGCTCCATCGTTTGACTTGGCAGACAACCTCTCTGAGAGACTCGATAGGTTTGTCCAACTTTTGTTTATATATTTATTCTTTTTTCAGAGTATGCATCCTGATAACACTTTGACCGGGGATTACCATACTTAAACCTTCCTCTCTCTTTTTGTTATGTGACTTGTGAAACTTGAAGAATGATTGCCATATTTTCCTGTTGATGTGTGAATATCAGAAGGTACCGTTGGGTAAAACTGATTCAGATGCACACATAAGACTTTTGGGTGCTTGGATGCTGCAGGGTTTGATCAAAAACAGCAGTTGTTGTCAATTTGGCAAACACAAGCAAGGTGAGACATTTCCTTAAATATTCACCGGCCTCAAACATATCAGTATTGGGGAGAATTTTTATTTTCTTTTAGACTTTTTTCATTTAGATCCAGTGATAGGCAGAAAAAAGAACTCGTCTGACAGCTCTTAACACCACAGAGGTGGAAAAATAGCCTCTTCCCAATTTCAGGATCATTATTTTGAACCCAGCACGAGGAGAAAAGCATGAACTCAGTAACTGTCCACATGTATGAAAACATGGCACGTATCCTTCTTGTTTTTAGTTTAGTTCATGTAAAGTAAAATATAGAGAACAGAACTTTCTGGAAGATGTATCGGCTGAAAAACACCCAAAAGCCTGCATCCTCTGTGTTTTCCATCGGTGCCCTTTCCTTGTGTTTACAGTAGCAATCCTTCCCTCAGAGTGAAGTTAAAATATGGGCTGGCATTTAAATGAGGCTTTACATAAACCGAGCGTGTGTGCCAAACAAACAACAAGGCGATGGATGACAGACAGGGTTAACTCTTCTCTCTCTCTGATTCAGCTCATCTGATTTCTAAAATCTTCTGTCTTTCTTTCCTTAAACCAGCCGTGAATTTGCTTTACTGTTTTGAAACTCCGCTGTATCGCTTATCTTAAAATCTGTCACTTCTCAGACACCTTTTCAGTCATAAATCTCTCAGTAAATCACCTTTATCTGCTAAAACCGTAAAGTTCCTTGGAGGACTTTTCTGTTTGTGTTGATTTTGGCGCCCCCTGTGGCTTAAAAATAAGCCATGCACGTACCAGGCTTATGATTGTTTCTTAAACCTCGACTATTTCAAGCAAACACCAAATACAGAGGGCATAATATCATCATTATAATATTTCTTCTTTTCAGTTCATACTTTTGTTTATTTTTAAACCCAGCATTTCTTGTTTTTTTCTTCTTCCTCCAAATTTAGTTTCTTTAAATTTTCAAATACCCTGTCCTCGTTTAATCTTCGTTCCAGTCATTCAGTTGCTATCTTTCATTAATCTCTCTCTCCTTTCTTTTCCCTGTTCTTACACTTGCTGTTGAGCAAATGCCAGATCTTTGACACATTTTGTGTTTCCTTGAAAGCAGAGAAGAGTTAGATGTTAAGCCTCCTGATTAAATAGTCATGTATCTTCTTGTCTTTTCTGTTTTTTTTTTTTTTTTTTCTAACTTGCGTAAGACACAGCCGCGTCCCGTATTGGCCTCGACTCCTGGTAACCCAGGGGGCCCGCGTCGCTCTGAATGGTGCCAACAAGCCAGTTAATGTACACGGGTGTAAAAAGTCGACCTTTAGAGAGGGCCCTTTGCCCACCGGGTGATGAATGAAGCATGGTGGGCGATTTTACTTTTCATTATTCCGATCAGACAAACAGTGAAGGCTTCTGGGAATGTGAACTTTACCTTCCATTAAAGCATGCTGTGTACAGTCAGTCCCTTCATCACCCACCGACCCAGGTCGTTTCAGTTCACCGAGGTTTTCTCATACTCTGTCAGTCCCAGACTGAAAACCACTATAAGAAAATAAATACTTTAGCATACTTTAGTTTATAAACAGAGGACTTGGGGGACTTCGCTTTTGAAAGAAAATCTGACGGATGGATTATTTTTCTGCTCGGTTTGAATATCAACAAACTTCCCCCAGCTGATACGGCTCACCAAATTATTGCATCCGTACAATCAGGAATAAAAGTTTGGAAGAAAGCTCAGAGCAAACAGAGACTTTTAACAAGGTAGCATATAATGCACCAAAACTTTAAGCTTATCAAATACAGGTCAGCTCGTGGGAAATAAACCATTCATTCTGACTTATGAGCTTTTATTATTCACTGTGTTCATGCAGCACCAGGGATTTAAGGTCACATTTTGTCATTTAAGTGTGCTTTGGATGATTGTAACCTGTTTGCTTGAGTAAATTACCCTGTTTGTTATTTTTGGGACCTGAAAAAATGAGTAAGATTGTATTTCTTTGTATAAAATCTGAGAAGAGAATACTGTACAACACTTGCAGCTCTTCTCTTTTTCCTTAATCCTTACGTTTTTGTAGAATCTGTTTATTTGTGATATCAAAGGAAAAACTTGAATGTGTCCCCCTTACTTTGAGTTGAACCCTTTTCTTTTTTATGCATTTTACATCTCCACTCACCCCGTATCTGTACCACTTTTTCTCCCATCACTCAGCGGTGAACTGGTCAGACAAACTGCCTCAGTTATAATGACTCTTGCAGAACAATGCAGCTACTTACAGGTGCTGTATCTGCTCGGGGTAGACATCAGTCCAACAAACCAGAGGCTGGAATACGGACGAGGATTAGGGCCACTGGAAAAAAAATGTCAAATAAATTTTTTTATAATAAAAAAAATATTATTATTCTGAGATTTTTTTTTTCACTTTTGTTAAAATAATCTTATTGTCATGATCATTCACCAAGATGGAAAACCAGAATCTGAGTTATTACCAAGTAGATTTTATATTACAGTGAATTTGCTTAAGTCTGATGGTGTAAACACAAATAATAACAGACAGCATAAATATAAAAAAGTATTAAAAATACAAAAAAATAGAAGTGTTTGCTCAGCAGAATATGAAAATATATTTATATATATACGAACTAAAATAAATAAATACATACACACACACACAGACAAAAAGACTGTTAACTTGGAGATTGTGTACGACAATGAATTCCACAAATGTGTTGGGAAAAGTAGGAAATAACTTAGCTTTAGTTGTTTGCCTGATGTTCATGACCTCTCTGCTGAGAAAGCTTCAGTTATTGAAGCAAAACAGGTTTCAAAGACAAAAACAATGCACACCAACACACAGAAGCAGCCGTCTGCGGCGCCATCAGAGCTTTACTTGGATATAAAAATAAGGATGTGATAGCAGTAAGAGAAATTTGAATCTCCTCTTTCAATCATTCTAAGTCCTGACATGTATTTTGGGCTTTAAGTTCCCCAAGCATCTTTAATGAATGTGTGAATATATGTTGATAAATGCACAGCAAAATTGAGTCGTTAACTGAGCTGCCAGTCTGCTGGTTGGTTGCCAGACCAGTAGTAAACAAACAGGACAGCCAAACTCTGCTGACATTTGGCCGGTGTTGTTCTCCCCTCCTGCCTGCTCTGATGTTTACTGTGTCGTAACTCTGGCGTCCTCTCTGCAGAGAATGGGACCGAGAAATGGCGTCGGGGAAAAGGCCGCCCAAGCTGATGAGAGCGCTGGCCCGCTGCTTCCTCGCCCCTTTTGCCTTCTTTGGCATTCTCCTGTACCTCGGGGTGAGTCTGCAGACCTGAAACAAGTCAGCTTAGGCATGCTTTTATTTTTGTCATAGAGGTTACAAAATGAATCAGTGGTTTGATCGACTCCATCTGATGCAGTTTATGGTTTGTGTTCATACAGACTGTAGAGCTGAAGCAGCTTGACTCACAAAAATCCAAAGTATGTCTCACTATAGTGTCACAAAACCACTTCACTGTCCCGGACTTATGGGACTGTGGTGACAACAACGGTTATGTCAGCTGGTACAGTTTGAGGGGGTTGTCATAGCAAGGAGACTGCCTATTAGACATGACAAATAAGTGAGTCCCACCTGCTGTATTCACGGACAAACATTTAGATTAGTTCAGGTTTAATTTAATTTAATCTCTCGTCTTGTTTTCCCCGTGTCTCTGAGCAGGAGGCTTCAAAGACGGTGCAGCCTCAGCTCCTGGGTCGCATCATCGCCTCCTTCGACCCTTTCCATGCTCCTGAGCGGAGCCAAGGATACTTCCTGGCCCTGGGCCTCTGCCTCCTCTTCACCGCCCGCTTCCTCCTCCTGCAGCCTGCCATCTTTGGGCTGCATCACCTGGGCATGCAGATCCGCATAGCACTTTTCAGTCTCATATACAAGAAGGTAGGGAGCTGGAGAGCTTCAGAAAGGCTTCTGCACATGCAAATAAAATTACTGGCCCCAAATCTCCTTTAGCTTTGTCCGATGACACTGCTGAGTATCTTTTCTGTGATTAAACTTCAAACATGTTCCTCTCAAAGTCTCTGCTGTAAGAACAAAACAAAACAGGCCTGCTGATGGGATTGTTTGACATCTTTGTTTGAGCTTTCAGCCTTTTTTCTTGCCATTGTTTTGAGATGGAGTGTTTTCACCTTGTTCCTCATGCTTCACTGAACATTCCCAGAGCGTTTCTCACACATGGAAGTCCAGTAGTGGTGAGAAACTGAGAGGAGGTGTGGCGGCTTTGTGTTGAAGCGTGGCCGCGTGTCTCAGGCTTCCCCTTAACCAATTCACCTTCTCCTTTTTGTGCGTTCCCTGACCTTTGACCTTTGACCTTTTCAGACTCTGAAGCTGTCGAGCAGAGTCCTGGATAAAATCAGCACCGGTGAGCTGGTCAGTCTGATGTCTGCCCATCTTAACAAGCTGGATGAGGTGAGGAAAACAAACGCTTTGTGTGCTCCCAGTTTTTGACTGTCCTTAAAACCTTTACTTTCTGTGATGTCTGGCAATTCAGACTCCCTAAACCTCTCAGATCTCAGGTATATGGCGTACCTGCTTGCTGGATTGCCAGCTGCAAGGAGCACCAGAGCTCTATGAAGTCTGTTTTTTCTTTCAACTTGATTTCTTAGGGGGCTTTCGCACCAACAGCATTTGGTCTGGACTTTCAGACTTTTCTGTTTGATCCAAACCAAAATGATAGGTGTGAAACCTCCCCTGGACCAAACAGTCGGACCTTGGTCCAACCAAAAGCGGTGATCTCAGTCCGGACCAAATGGGACCACGGTCAGCATTATGTACAGTTCTTCAAGTTGTCACTGTTGGTGATAGAAAAACATCAATAATATGATGCCGATTTCAATCATTGTTGACAAAATTAAATTCCCGCTCAACATGTTGACGTCAGACACCCGCTGGCCAAATGACCAATCAATGTAAACTACGGAGACACGCAAAGTACGCAGTTGATGACGGTATCACGTAGGTTCATCATGTAAGATCTGTTAGTCCGTTTTCAGTAATGACAGAGTGAAACCAGAACAGACCGAACCAAATGTTTACAATGTAACAAAAACACAGACTTTGGTCCAGACTAAGGTCTGGACTTTCAGGTGTTGAAACACCCTTAGAGACAGGTGAATACTTTTAGTTCAAAATTCTAAAGGAAAGTGTTCAAAATTCATTCAACACTATGAACACCCCATGATACTGTACTTGCTAGCAAGGACCACACCATCAACAGGATGTGATTCGATTGGTTTAATGAGTCTGAATATGACATTGAACTTCTTGTTGTTGCTGGTTTGATGAAGCTAAGGGGATCCACTGCAGCTCCCCAGCTAGACGAACCCCCCTCAGACCTCCTGTGTAGTTGAAGAACAGAAACAGGAAGAGAGGGAGGGAGAGAGGGGTCCTGAACTTGATATCGAAATGTTGAGAAGAGGGTTTGAATTTACTCAAGTGTGGTCCTGCTCCTCTCAAAGAATCACGACCAGGTGACTTTGCACCACCTGATTGGTTGACTGTTGCAAAGAGCTCTGAAAAAAAGGTTTCATGTCAAAAAAAAACAACAAACAAACACAGAAAGAGAAACTTCCAGTAACTTGCAGCTTGGGCTGAAAGAATTATTGCAAAGTCAAACATTTATCCTGCCAACCACCTTAAAAGAAAACTTCCACAAGAAGTCAGGATGATGTAAAAACGCAGCAAATATGTTTGCAAGGTTCCTTTCTGTCATGTCAGAGTCATGCATCAGACTCTGCTGCACCCAGTCTTTGATATTTTGTAATTCTCACACATATTCATATGTTCCATATTCTGCCTCCTAAAACTTAAACCGCTACCTCTCCTTTCTAATTGGGGGAAACCTCACATCACTCATGTTTGAATCAGCAACTTTAGGGAAATTTTACTGGCCAGGCGTTAGCGTTCACACCCTCATCAGTGAATCTGCTTTATTTCCCCACACAGAGCTGCATGTTCTTTATACAGAGGGACGATTACAGGACAGAAGATCAGGAACAGACACATTTACAACAAAAACACACACACTCAGTACTTTAGATAAGCATTTTCAAGCATGAAAATCTTCAAAGAGACAAAACCTGATGATAAAGACAGCGTTGCTAGAAAGTACACGCATGTGTGTGTGTGTGTGTGTGTGTGTGTGTGTGTGTGTGTGTGTGTGTGTGTGTGTGTGTGTGTGTGTGTGTGTGTGTGTGTGCAGGCTGAACTCAGTCTTGCCTTCGGTCTCACTCAGGCGTTGAATGTGGAGACACTCTGCAATCCCCTTTGAGACAATTATCACCTGGCTTGAATGTAGAGCGGCTCATGTGCCATGGACTCTTTATAAGAGCTACCTGATGTGTGTGTGTGCATGTGTGTGTGTGTGTGTGTGTGTTTGACCTTGAGCTGATCTTCAGATGTGTCAGAGGATGATAGGGAGCTTGTTGAAGTGAGGACTCATCAGTACTGGATGCTGACTGAACCACAATCTGTAGAACAGGAGGTTTGTTCTCTTATCGTCAGAAATACGTGAAAGTGTGTAAAACTGACCGTCCTCAGGCCACAAAGTCAAAGATTATTTTGTCATAACCTGAAAAAAGTACCAAACTACTAAGAGTAATGCCAGCCCTGATTCTGTGTGCACCGGTTTGATCACTCTGCTTCCTGTGTGTTTCTTGCAGAGCCTGGGTCTGGCCCATTTCGTATGGATCACCCCCCTTCAGGTCATCCTGTGCGTGGGTCTGATCTGGGAGCTGATCGAGGTGAACGGATTTTGCGCACTTGCGACTCTGACTCTGCTGGGCATCATTCAGGCGTGTCTGTCCCAGAAGATGGGACCTCACCGGTGAGTAAACGTGCACATGGTGGTGCACGCTAAGACTGAACCACCAAGTCACCCCTTCCACTTCACATCTTGAAGTCCTGGAGCAAAGTGTTCCAGTGTCCTGGCAATTCATAGTTGTCACGTGACGTAACACACCTACAGAGCGGCCCCCAAGGTCCAAAACAAGGCTTTCTACTGCTACTGGGCTCTGCTGCCAGGTGTGAGTGTGAAAACCCAAAGAAGCCTGACAGTCATTGTTCAGTGGATTAATGCTGTTAGACACTCTGCTTTCCCAAAACAACACATCTTTGAGTGTCTTTGAGCTCACCACCTCGGCTTTATTGGTGAAGAATTTCTCTCCCTCCACCTCTCAAACTGCAGCGTCATTGACCCCAGCAGATCAGAAATGCTTACAGCCGTCTGTACTGTTGTAGAATTCATCCTGGCGATGATAAAAGGAGGAAGGACTTTCCACAAAACAGACGTAAACATCACTGAAATGAAGTTCTGGAAAAGACGTCCATTTTTCTAAGTAGATATAAAAAGTGTCGCGGTGCCTTAGACTTTCAGTTTCTCTACTAATTTCAACGTTTCTGCAGCTGACAGATGATTGGGGCTGGTCACATGACTAAAAACTATGAATTCAGGATTTGTAAGACGGGGACTCTAAATGAAGTGTGCTGAAAAATCTCCCAGGATGTTTCATGAATCATCAGTCAGATTCCTCCTCTTGGGCACGTTATCTCTTTGTTATTAAGATCTGGAAAGTTAAGTTGAAGTGTTTTGTTGTTTCAGTGAACTATGATCCTTTACTTTAAAACAAGCATTTAAAAATCCTTCATGATGTGTCAGGGTCTTTAAGAACTGTTTCTTTTCTTTCGCAACGCTTGGAGTAAAAGTGTCCACAAACAAGTCACGATTTTGTGCCCGTAGTTAGTGATTTGTCAGCTCTCTGATGGTTTTTCAACGTTCATATTTACGTAATAATGAACACGTTAACAAACAAACAGATGCACATGTTTTTGAGAACGTTTCTGTGAACCTACCACTAATGTTTGGCTTCGTTCTGTAAAAAGGGCGAAGAGAGGAGGGATGATCAACCGCCGCCTGGCTCTCACCTCAGAGATCGTGGAGAACATCCACTCTGTGAAGGCGTACGGCTGGGAGGATGTGATGGAAACCATCATCAAGAACATCAGACAGTAAGACACCGTAACGCACAGTATCTTTAGTTTACCAACAGGTTATCCAACACAGAGACCGAGAACACGTCACTATCAAAAGGCCGTACAGCAGAAATGGAATCAACCTGGTGTTAGAAATAAGAGAGTGGTGTTAAAATAACTGATAAAAATCAACCGGCTGTCACCTGCGGCTTTCTTAAAACCAGGATCCAGATATGTGGGAGCTCGATAAATGAGCGGGGGTGACTTTTGGTGTCTTGGTGCGGAGAGATGTTGGGAATGTCCGAACTAACACTGAGCCACCGGGACTTCACGTTTACCTGATAATGGCTGCATAAAGCTGTGGCGTACTGTTAATTCAAACACCTTTTTGGCATCTCTCAGAATACAGGCATGAAAACTTGGTTCCTGCCAGTGTGAACACTGCGCAAACACACCTGAGACTAATGAGAGCTGTATTATCCTGCTTATCTTTTCTTTCCAGGGATGAAATGACACTAACAAGGAAGATTGGTTCCCTGCGGTACTTCTACAGCGCCGCTTACTTCTTTTCCGCCATCTTAGTCATCGTGTCGGCCATCGTGCCGCACGCCCTGAGCAAAGGCATCATCCTGCGTCGTATTTTCACCACAGCCTCTTACTGCATGGTGCTGCGGATGACGCTGACCCGCCAGCTGCCAGGATCCATCCAGATGTGGTACGACACGCTGGCCCTGGTGAAGAAGATCGAGGTGGGATCAGAAAGTGTGGCTGTGGTTTATATCCAGCTACAGAAGATAAATATATATATTGTTTTTGTTTACTTTAACTGGGTCTTGTGTCTTTAACGCTTCAGGAGTTCTTGCTGAAAGAGGAATACAAAGTGCTGGAGTACAACCTGACGACCACAGAGCTGGAGCTCGTCAACGTGTCTGCATCCTGGGACGAGGTTTGTTCACTTCTTTGTTCAAAAACTCAATATGGAACTAAATCCAGCTGTTTAAAAACTGGTATTTAAAAAAACAAACCTTAAAATAACAGATTCAGTATCATTTTATGATGTTCGCCTTGTAAAAACGTCACAGAGTTTGCAGCAGAGCAAGGAGAGAGATTAATCCCTGGAAAGATCAGAGATCAGAGATTCTTTTGTTCATCACTCTAAGAGCTTAAAGACGTCATATAGCAAGAAAAATGACTTATTCCTGTATTTTACTGCATGATGCCTCACACGAAGTCTTCTGCCTCTAAGAACAGTTGGCCTTTAACCTGAGAAACTCAAAAGAAAGATTCAGACTCTTTACTTTTATCGAAAAACAGCTACACTGGTGACCAACTGTGTTTGTTTTTTCAAGTTTCACAACTCGATTTGGGAAAGAATGGCGTCTTTTTTATATTCTAAATTATGAATTTAGAATACAGTAATGCTACAAGTCAAAACTTGGACTTTCCTATTCAGTATAAAGCCAAAAAATAATGCAAAAGTTAAGGCAGTAAAAAATGATATTCTCTTAAAATTATCCGAGAACAAACATCCTCACAAATATTTCATAACTTAACGATTTTCAAAGTCTTAAAACCTTTTAAAAACTTTTTTTTTTTCCAAATGTATTTATTGTGCAGACTTTAAAAGACATCATAAACGGTGTACAAGGATATTTCCAAGTGAGAAGTCTGACATTTTCTCTTTTTTAAGACATTTCCCCAACATCTTAACAAAAGAAAAATGAACATAATAAGACCTGAGTGACAGACAAAACAAAAATTATCCCTCCATCCCCACCCACCCTCCCACCCACCCAGGTGTGCTTTGCTCACTGCACAGGTTAAATAAAAAGAAATAATAATTTAAGGAAAGAAAATAAATAAACAAATATAATAATAATAATAATAATAATAATAATAATAATAATAATAATAATAATAATAATAAAAACCTTTGAAAAACTTGAGTTAAATCTGTACACACTACAAAAAGTGAAATTGAAGAAACTGTTTATGTTTCAGCTTTAGTGGAATTGTCATCCACACGTCCAGAAAAATGTCTGATTTTAAGATAAAAGAAGACAAAAAGGAGGCCTGAATGAAAGAGTAAAAAAAAGCTTCTCAAGTTTCTTGAAATCAGAACAATGTTTTAATACAAAAAAATAAACGAGTTCATTTTTGTAACCCCATTGGCAGTTTTTTTTTTATACTTTATAAGTAATTCAGGTTTCATTTTTGCTTTAAATCTTGACATGGGACGTTTTTCTGGACCTGGTCTAATAAATCTTTTTTTTTTTTTTATGTACAAACATAAGACAAAAACAGTTGCTTAGGTTTCAGTTTTGTAGTGCAGCCCTTTAACAGCCAACAGGTAGCAAGTTTGGCACAGTAATGGGGCTGTTTAATGTCATTTTGAAATCATGTGCAGCTGTGTATTAGAAAATAAATAAATAAATAAAATACAAAAATATCTGCAGACGCCGCAGGTAGCCTCAGCTGCTGCGGGATGTAACGACAACATGTTTAGCCCGTGTCTAATGAAAGCATATCAGATCTAAAACAGCCAAATGTTGGCGTTTAATATGAAGATTAGATTCAAGAAGTTTAAAACTGCTTGTTCTGAATTCTCAAAAACAACCCTTTCATGACTAACTAAAAACAAAAACTGCAACAAAAACAAAAACTCCAACAAGGTTTCTGCATCAGTCATCAGCTGACTTGCTGTCAAAGCTCTGGCCTCAGCTGTTTCAGTCCGATAATTTTCACATGCAAAATGAAAAGTAGAGGGGAATTTACATCATCTGACTCACATTTACCAAAACACGTTCACTGTGAGTCATACAAGCCCTGAATCCATCGTATGTAAGAGGAGTGGAGTGAGCAGTGAAGTCTCTTATCTACAGGCAGAGGCTGTAAGCAGGCATGATTCACCGACCATCACAAAACAACCCTTCAGACTCTTCTCTGTCACTGTGTTTGATTAATGATCTGATTACTGTCACCAAACTTTGTCTTCGCTGGGAACTCTGTGAATCTCATCCCCTAACTCCCTGATTCTCCTCTTCCCTTCTCCTCTTCCTGGAATGTGCCACTCGTAGATGAATGGGAGGGGTGTAGCCTTTTCTTTACAGCTGACAGCATCTACGTCAGCTCATTAGAATGAGAATCACACCAACAGATCTACACAAACCACGGCCAAGTCCTGGCATTAGAGGAACAGTGACCCATAAAATGTCACAGGGGGTCAATGATTAAACCGGCAAGTCAGGCAGAGTTCCCCTTTTCTAACATTGATGTGTCAGTCGTTAATCTCTACAGAGGCGCTGACGGATGAGGTGAAATCAGGCCATTGTGAGACTTTGGGAGGCGTCTTCTGTCTTTGTGAAACCTCTTGATTCTCCCAACAGTTTGGTTTGCTGTCTTAAAGCAAGGAAATACAGCCACACAAATTCAGTCACTGCACATGCTCAAACCTCCTCGTTCCATCATCACAGACTGATGAACTCAGAGCTCACCTGTCCCTCAGGTGTCTCACTTGTCCCTCAGGCATTTTTTCATACCAGATGATCAGTTCTCACTTTCCTGCAGTGTTTCGTGCTGCGTAAACATCAGCAAAGAACCAAGGAAAATCTTCTCCATTAGGGGGCGATGTGGACAAAATATGTCAGGAGGTTTTTATGGCAGGATCAGGATCTGGATTTGATTAGGATTTGTTTTTTTTTTCTATTTAGACTGTTTTGACCAGAAAACAACATTTTTAATCCCACATATTTTTTACCCTGCAGTCTGAACTCTTTTAATGCTCCATTTAATGGTCAGAAGATACAAGAGAGCAAGAATTTCTCTACTGACACTTTTTCTTTTTCTCTTATGAATAAATGTACCAGTTAATTTTTGTGTACAAAGAACATCCTTTGGTTTAGATATGACAGCTCCTCATCTTTTGGTATTTTTCAGTGATTCATGACAAAAAAACCCACAATAGTTCTGACTCTTATTTTGAAATCTGCAGGGCATTGGTGAGCTGTTTGAGAAGATCAAGCAGGAGAACAAAGCGAATGGTCACCTGAACGGAGATGCCGGCCTCTTTTTCACCAACCTCTACGTCACACCTGTCCTCAAAAACATCAGCCTGTATCTGGAGAAGGGCAAGATGCTGGCGGTGGCTGGATCTACCGGCTCAGGGAAGGTAACTCGTCCTTATCGATAAACATTTTGATGGACATGTCTTAATATTTTTTATTTTTTTACCATGCTTATATCTTTCATATTCTTTTTTTAAGATGTAGAAATCTACTGTATTCTTATTTTTGACATTTCAAGTACTTTCCTTATGAATCTAGTCTTGTATCGTTTTACTTGCTCTGACATTTACTACTGTAATACCACAATTTCCCAGTTTGAGATCAATAAAGTAACTATTCTACTCTATTCTATTAAATTCTATTCTATTCTATTCTATTCTATTCTATTCTATTCTATTCTATTCTATTCTTTTTTTATTCCATTCTATTCTATTCTGTTCTATTCTATTCTATTCTTTTTTATTCCATTCTATTCTATTCCATTCTATTCTATTCTATTCTATTCTATTCTATTCTATTCTATTCTATTCTATTCTTTTTTATTCCATTCCGTTCCGTTCCTCCATTCTATTCTATTCTATTCTATTCTATTTTATTCTATCCTTTTTTATTCAATTCCGTTCCGTTCCTCTATTCTATTCTATTCTATTCTATTCTATTCTATTCTATTCTATTCTATTCTATCCTTTTTTATTCATTCCGTTCCGTTCCTCCATTCTATTCTATTCTATTCTATTCTATTTTATTCTATCCTTTTTTATTCAATTCCGTTCCTCTACTCTATTCTATTCTATTCTATTCTATTCTATTCTATTCTATTCTATTCTATCCTTTTTTATTCATTCCGTTCCGTTCCTCCATTCTATTCTATTCTATTGTATTCTATTCTATTCTATTCTATTCTATCCTTTTTTATTCCATTCCGTTCCGTTCCTCCATTCTATTCTATTCTATTCTATTCTATTTTATTCTATCCTTTTTTATTCAATTCCGTTCCGTTCCGTTCCTCTACTCTATTCTATTCTATTCTATTCTATTCTATTCTATTCTATTCTATTCTATTCTTTTTTATTCTATCCTTTTTTATTCAATTCAGTTCCGTTCCTCCATTCTATTCTATTCTATTCTATTCTATTCTATTCTATTCTATCCTTTTTTATTCATTCCGTTCCGTTCCTCCATTCTATTCTATTCTATTCTATTCTATTCTATTCCATTCCGTTCTATTCTATTCTATTCTATTCTATTCTATTCTATTCTATTCTATTCTATTCTACTCTATTCCATTCTATTCTATTCTGTTCCATTCTATTCTATTCCATTCCATTCTTTTCTATTCTATTCTATTCTATTCTATTCTATTCTATTCTATTCTATTCTATTCTATTCTATTCTATTCTATTCTATTTCGTTGCTGGATTAATAACTTGGAGGTGTGATGTGTGGGGATCATGTGTTTGATTCCATCAGAGCTCTCTGCTCATGATGATCCTGGGAGAGCTGGTGCCATCAGAGGGTAAAATCAGACACAGCGGCCGCGTCTCCTTCTCACCGCAGACTTCCTGGATCATGCCGGGGACAATACGGGACAACATCCTGTTCGGCCTGACCTATGACGAGTACCGCTATACTTCTGTCATCAAGGCCTGCCAGCTGGAGGAGGTGCCCTCTCTTTTATCCTTCTGCTCACCCCCTCATTTCTTCCTTTTTTAGGGATGTTAGGATGAAAAATGATGACCTCATAGCAAAGTAAAACAGGAAGGATTCAGAAGTGAACTAAAGCAACCGGTGACACAGTTTCCAATCTGTGCCAGCTTCTCTCTAAAGTCCTGCAGTTTCTCTGCTGATCTGCTGAGTTGTCAGTTTGGAGCCTCTGCAGGCCATCAAGAAGTCTCAGGTTTCCTCACTCCACATTTACACCCATTATGTCCCCAACACACACACATGCTTGCACATTCTCTTTCTCTTACAGTGACACGCACACACACACACACTTTTGCTCTCATTAGCCTCAGCGCTGAGTGACGGCCCCTTCTGCAGAATAATGTCTCCTCTGTTGCTATGGAAATCTCAGATTATGTCACTGAGACGGAAAATGAGCTCGCTGGTTCCCAGTGACGGCGTTTCGACACAGACGAAGCATCTGCACTGTGTCAAAGTAGAGTTAATTTAACACGATTACGTCTGCTCAAAGGTGTTTAACAGAAGAAAAGATGCAGCAGTAAAGAAACACATGGCGTATTTCGACGAAAAATGAGCCACATTCATCTGCCAAGTCCAGGAAAACCACAAAAATGACGCCAGAATTGGTTAAGAGTAACAAAAATCTGCCGGTGGGATCAAAAAACAGTTTCTTGAAATAAGAAAAATGTCTTGAATTTTTCTTTCCCCATTTGCAGATTTTTTAAACTCTTCACAAGTAATTCAGGCGTCATTTTTCTCTTTTAATATCTTCAAATGAGAGTTTTTTCTATGCTTTTCAGGCGAATGTGTCTCATATTAGAATGTTTTATTAGAAATAAGACAAAAACGCTTCTTTAAATTTCAGTTTTTTTCAGTTTGCTGTGAAAGAGGTAAAACATTCATGGATTTACCCCCAGCTTAAAAACTTTGTCTCCCAATCAAAAACACGTCTCACGTGTCTGTTTTATCAAAAAGTATTTCAGCACCCTAAACAGAGGGTGACACCTTGTATGGACGCATGTATTCACCTGCACAGCCTGTCACCTGTGGCACTCAGGTTTTGACAAAAACACAACATGTTGTCACAGCAAACACAGGAGTCATGCAATAATGAGATCTCATCTGCTGCATGAAAAGAAACAAAAACAGCTCCGATTTGACTTCAAGGCGAAGCTCTGGACTCTGGCACGAGGCGTCAACAGAACTGAATAACAAAAGGAGCGTTTGGAGGAGTCACTGCGTCAGGTCTGCTGTCTGCTGATGAAGAGTGTGACTGGAAGTCATCACGTGCTTTTATTAAGAGTTGGTCTGAGATGTTTGAATATTAGAGATTAGAAAGAAGCCAAACTGAGTCATGCAGGATGTTTGAAACTGATATTACAGAGTTTTAGGACTTTAATGTGCTTATATCCACCTTACTTTGATGAGAATTACTGTAAAATTTAAAAACTTCTTTAAATCATCTCAGTCTTTATTTTTAAAAACAGTTCTCCCTCAAAATTTGCACCAAGGTTGTTATTTTGTTTCTTAAGTACAAAAGTACCAAAAGTAAAACAGGCATAAAATAATAAAAACAACAAATATTGACAAAAAAGGTAAGGCCTGAGCTTAATAAACCTGCGACTACGTGCCAGAAATAAGAGTTCGGATTCAAGTCCTGCCCAAAATTAATTCGTATTCATTTCAGAGTTTAAAGGAGTGACCACTGCCAGTGATAAGAGGAGAAACAATAAAAGTGAGACAAATAGATAAGTATGAAAAAAACACGGCACAGGATATTAAACATTTTTACCGCTCACAGCAATGCAGAGTAATAAAAAGAAATATTGCATACTACTGAAAAAAAAAAAAAAAAGAAATGTGACCTTGAATGAAAATGTTATAAAAAGAAATATTTGACAGGATACCGCAAAAGTAATAAAAACTTAAAAGGCAACTTTTTTTTTTATTGAAAACTGTTTTGTGGAAAAGTAATAAAATAATATCATGCAGGGGGTCTGCAAGTAGCTTACCTGGAGGAGTCCCCGCCCCTCCCCCACCTGCCCTGTCTCTCTCCTCTGCTCTCACTGTCAAATAAGGACAATAGATAAACAAACAGACGATAACTTAAAATACAAGATTAGCAGCCTTAATATTACTTCAAACGGAATATCATACTGATGGTATTGTTTTCTTGGAGGTTGACCCTGTTTTTTTTCTCTTACTAATTTGCTAATTTCCATCACAAATTTTTGCAACTTTGATCAAAGCTTTAAGAAAAAAGACTTTTTAATAAAAATAAAAAAAAAAAGATAGGAAATTTTTCCCTCATAGATATAAAAGAGCAGCTGCTAATAACTCCTTTTGAAAGGCTTTTATTTTAGTCTTTGCTTCCACAGACATGCTAACGAGTTTTAAAGGTAACAGTTTCTGTGAGGTGCCTTTCTAACGTGAAATGTTAATTTAAACATATTCAAGCATGAAAACATCTTCAAAAAATTAGAAGGCAAAAAATTTCAGATTTTAAACGTAAAACCCATCAAGCTTTCTACATAAATAAAAAGATGATAAACAAATGAAGCATCAGAGAAAAACTGTATACATATACATACACACGTTCCCATCATCTTTTATGGATAAACCCAAGATTTGTTTTGTTGTCTTGGTTGATTTTTGAGCCCTTTGGCAGCCAAATCCCACATCTCAGCACTATTTCCTGACTCTTGATCCCTCCATCAGTTTGAGAGTCTGGACATGAGATAAAATAAAAAGCGAAAGTGCACACAAGGTTTGTCTTATCGAGGAAAAATCCCCAAGGCAACCCTGACTCAGTGGAGCCGCTTCCTCCAGACAGACGAGAGGTTTAGTGGGCCTGAGACTGTAACTCCTCACTATTGTTGCCCCCTGAAGCAGCAGACAGACTGCCGTGGGTGGTCTGGTCACTGTAAACTCATCTGTTCCTCTTCCAGTCTCTCTCTGCTGGCCCGGCAGGTGCTTTTTGTTCTCACTGAGACTCACAGCCTGTCTTTTTACTGTGCTGCTGTATTTAACAAGCTGTTAAACAACATGTTAACTTGATCCCCGATGCGCTCCCGTCAGGACGGCGGAAGCTGCCTTTACAAAGGTAGGACGTCTTTAACGATGATTAGCTTGTGCTGTCACTTCATCATTATGGTATGGACGTCTGCTTTCAGTATAATCACCATCAAATGTCCCATCTGTGGTTTGTGCTCATTGTGTGGTTTGATTCTGTGATCATCTGAACATCACTTACAGTTATTAACAGTGTTGGGGTAGTTACTCAAAAAGAGTAATGCATTACTTAGTTACTCATTGCTTATTGTCATTATTTACACTACTAGTTACATTATTTTTATCACTCCTTGACCTCACCTGAGATTCACTGTCATAACAGAGAAGTTATTGAAAATCAGCCCAAACAGCGCTTCACAGTTAAATGTGTCCACATGGCTACAACACTGGCAGCATGCTAAATGTCTCAAAGGTTACTTGCAAAAGTTTTCCTGTCGGATGAGGGCGGCCGCCCGCTACCTGCTCAGTATCTTTCGGAAAGACGGCGATTCTATGTTCAAAACAGGCATCATTTCTTCAACTATGTATGCAGCTCCAAGTCTATTTATCTCTGCTTTAGTCACTTCCTTGTTGCTATCGGCATCGTACTCCTGTCTTTAGCATCACTCAGGGACCGGTGGTCTTCTTTTGCTACTAACTTTGTATTAGCATGTTGTCTCTGCAGGTGCTTAGAAAGATTTGATGTCGAGTTCGCCGCAGTCTAGAGATGTTTTTGGCCTGGGAACAGTTTACACTTTTTTTTTTTTTTTGAGTAACACAAGTAATGAGGCAATTGATGGATTAGTAACGGTAATGCGATTACAGGGTAATCAACAGTAATCCGCTACATTAGTGCAGCACCAAGCGACAACCTCCAGTCTGAAAATATGAGGCAATGCGGAAGTGCTAAAGTCTGCTGTTCCTCCAGTGTCCGCTTGAGGCTGGCTCCAGAAGTACCGGAAGTCACAAACACACCAAGCCAAAAAAAGCCGTTTTCACGGCCAAAATAAGCACATTTACAGCCTGGTACAAAGAATGTCTCCCGTCTGAATCGCTGATTTCACTAACGGCACGCACTGTATGGGGGGTGAATTTTTTTCTAATTCGGCAGTTTCCACAATATTAAGCTCGCCAGTTCGTCCAATCAGAGGAACAGCTCAGATCATGTGACTGTGGAGCGTCCTATGGTTGTTACTGTGGAGACTCACAGCACGCCTCATTCCCAATATGGCCGCGCTGGCCGTTTGGCTCCAAAAGTCCGTTTTAGGAACAGATGGGCGACGTCGCGGAGACTACGTCCATTAATTATACAGTCTATGTGCATCACAGACAAATGTAATCTAATTACAGTAACGCTTTTCTTTCTAACGCGTTACTCCCAACACTGGTTATTAACTGATATTTCTGTGTTGACTGACTTTGATACCTGCGAAACAAATTCACCCTCATCATCAGTCTGTTTTCAATCAGCTACAAAGTCAGTTAAGATCACTTCAACTTACTTTTTAAGACCTGACCAAAACTTTCTTGGTAAAATCCATATTTTCTGCTCACACATCAGTCAGATTTACAAAGGTACCACATCGAAAGAAATATGTGTGCATTGGACATTTGCTGACATTTAAACAACACCGTCTTCAAGAAAATATTTAATGCAGCATTGACGTAATTTAAAAACTCTGCACCTCATACTGTGCAAAACAACACACTCCATGTGTCATGATTCAACCCTGCTCCTGCAAACCGAGACACAACAACTTCTTCTGCCTCACTTCTTTGATAAAAGCAACCTTGCTTTTTCTATATTCAGTATCAAGATCCTCAGCAGGTCTCGAGCCGTTCTGCTTCTCTTTTTATCCCAGTAGCTGAGTATTAATGCCGTGTTTTCATTGCTCACTTATCAGGATTAGTAGATACAGTTTGTTCTTACAGTACATCTTCAAACCGCTGACCTAGTTTCAGGAACTGTAACATTCAGCGCAATGGAGTGCAGCTCCAAAAACAAGCTGACATAACTGTAACTTCTCTTGTTTTTCACAGTTCCTGTTGTGCAAAATGTGACGAGGCGTTCTCATGTTTGACTCTTTGCCTTTCCAGGATTTCGCCTTGCTGCCAGAGAAAGACAAGACTCTCCTTGTTGAAGGGGGGGTGACCCTGAGCGGCGGTCAAAGGGCTCGCCTCGGCCTCGCCAGGTACTTCCATCTGAGCATCCCTCTGTGTGCTTCATTTATGTCTTTGTATCTGTCAGCGCCTGAGTGTTTCCCCTGATGAGTGATTGTTACAGTCCTCATGGTAATGATGCCTTTAATAGAAAGAGGTTAAAGTGCAGCACAGACCCCAAACACTGGAAATGCTTCTGCACACCTTCAAAAAGTTACTGGATTGCACGAGGGCATAACGTCAGCCAGCAGCCAGGAAAACAGACCCTTCGATTCTGCAATGTAACCCCTGAAGGAATAACACCTGATCATGGTGTGTGTGATTTTAGAAATGTTTACAGGCCAAGATTGCATCTAATATGTTTATTTTTTGGATTACTTTTAAACTTTTTGGCTTTTATATAATTGAATAGCTTGAGAAAAATAAAATAACAAGAAGGGGATGTTGTGCATTAAATGCTGTAAAGATCAGGATTCCAGCATCCCTTCCAAACAGTTTCTGGGCTCTTACACACTGGAATACTGAAAAAGAGGTTCCTTAACTTTTCCTCTGCAGCCCATAAAATATCAGTGTGTAAAACCCGCTGAGTAAGTAACGAAAACAACTCAAAACTGCTCCCCCTGTTGGCTGGCTGTAGTATAGATCATAAACTGCTCCCCTAGTGGCTGGCTGTAGTATAGATCATAAACTGCTCCCCCTGTTGGCTGGCTGTAGTATAGATCAAAAACTGCTCACCTTGGTGGCTGGCTGTAGTATAGATCAAAAACTGCTCCCCTAGTGGCTGGCTGTAGTATAGATCATAAACTGCTCCCCTAGTGGCTTGCTGTAGTATGGATCATAAACTGCTCCCCTAGTGGCTTGCTGTAGTATAGATCATAAACTGCTCCCCTAGTGGCTTGCTGTAGTATAGATCAAAAACTGCTCCCCCTGGTGGCTGGCTGTAGTATGTATCAAAAACTGCTCCCCCTGGTGGCTGGCTGTAGTATAGCTCATAAACTGCTCCCCTAGTGGCTGGCTGTAGTATAGATCATAAACTGCTCCCCTAGTGGCTGGCTGTAGTATAGATCATAAACTGCTCCCCCTGGTGGTTGGCTGTAGTATAGATCATAAACTGCTCCCCCTGGTGGCTTGCTGTAGTATAGATCATAAACTGCTCCCCCTGGTGGCTGGCTGTAGTATAGATCATAAACTGCTCCCCTAGTGGCTGGCTGTAGCATAGATCATAAACTGCTCCCCCTGGTGGCTGGCTGTAGTATAGATCATAAACTGCTCCCCTAGTGGCTGGCTGTAGTATGGATCAAAAACTGCTCACCTAGTGGCTGGCTGTAGTATAGATCATAAACTGCTCCCCCTGGTGGTTGGCTGTAGTATGGATCAAAAACTGCTCACCTAGTGGCTGGCTGTAGTATAGATCATAAACTGCTCCCCTAGTGGCTGGCTGTAGTATGGATCAAAAACTGCTCACCTAGTGGCTGGCTGTAGTATAGATCATAAACTGCTCCCCCTGGTGGTTGGCTGTAGTATGGATCAAAAACTGCTCACCTAGTGGCTGGCTGTAGTATAGATCATAAACTGCTCCCCTAGTGGCTCGCTGTAGTATAGGTCATAAACTGCCTCTCTATTCATTCCCGATGGGCTGTGGTCAAACTTTAATAAATTAATACACCTCATAGAAATGTTCCTCTCATCCGTATGCTGCGGTGATATTTAGATATTATTCGGCTGCATTGTGTTCAGGTCCTCTTTTTTTCTGAAAAGTGTCTTTTTTATTAGTTATTAGACTTTTAAAACAGGGTATTATGTCTTGTTTGACGATGATTGACAGCTGCTGTTCTTGTGTAGTTTTTCCAGGAATGGTAAGATATGTTTGGAAAAAGAGTTAAGAAGAGATTAGACTGTAGAAAGATGTCACCCAGCTCCGCTCAGATTCTCTTTTGCACAGACTCTGTCTGCACACCGTCCATTCCATCTACAGTCTATGGTTACTACACTGATAGGTCATTTATCCACCTGTTTCTTCAGAAGCCTTTGGGTGTTGACTTCTACCGGCGGTTATCAACTTCCTTGCAATGTAATGGCCTCCGCTTTTTGTTCATTCTGTCACTTTCTTGCTTTTAAAAGCCAGTTATTCGAGCGAGTATGCCAGCTAGGCTAACATAATCAGCTTTGTGGTCTCCATGGTGACGTAAAACAGAACGTTTAATGAAAGAGCAAAACTGACAACTGCAGTGAACTACGGGTAGTCAGGAAAAAGGTGGATTAAACAGAATAAAAAAGGCTGAAGATACTGAATTAAGCTGAATTTCCCATTTACTGACACAGCCTATAACAGCTTTTTTTTTAACTTTGGTAGCCATGACTTGTTTCATATTATCAAACGGAACTCCTCATGGTACAACAAATGACTGAAACAAGTAATAGAACATTTTTTTTTGCAATCAAAGCCAACATGTCTACTTATGCAATATGTGTCACTCTAAGAGGTCTGAAATATACACATTCCTGACAGTTAATACCTTCGAAAGCTCAGTTTTAAGACCATAAATCAATCAAGGTTAGTATCATCACTGCACCATGAAGCAACAGCATCCCCAGTAAACCAGTAAAAACATCCCCTGAGCCAAATTTACAAGGATTTGAGACTGAGTGTGTTTGGAAAAGCTGAAAGTTACAATATTTGCAAAGGAAGATTAGCAGAGGATCCAAATATTCTGATTTATGATCTTACTTTTGCCTTCTCCGGTTGAGCTTTATTGCTCCATTAAATCTGAGTGTTGTCAGACTCTCATCTTCCCATGCAGTATTTATTGCTTTAGTGTCCTGGCATCAATCCTCCAACACTCAGTGGTTTTACGCCTCTAGCTGTCTCAAATGATTTATTCCTGTAGGTTTTCGACTTCCTCATTCTCAAGCTTTCGTAACATCTTGAGTCTGACACCATCCTGAAGTTTGAGTTTCTCTGTGACTCACCGTGCGTGTTTTTTGCACCCTCAGGGCTGTGTACAAGGACGCCGACCTCTACCTGCTGGATGCACCTTTCACCCACCTGGACATCGTGACGGAGAAAGAGATCTTTGAGAAGTGCGTATTCAAACAGAGAGTCTTTCATGTGAAGGAGGTGGGGGGTGGTGGAGCTGGAGTTAAAGTTCATGGTCAAGGTTATCTCTTGTTGTCTCAGGCACGCTGGGGTTGACTGTGGTGAGAAAAGTGGAGGAAATGAGAGTCGTTGTTTTCAAGTCGAGCAGAAAGGAATTACTGTTGAGATAAAAGATGATTAGTCTCTGCACAGCTTCGTCATGTTGATCAGCTTCGTTTTTAAACCAAAGCAGCATGTAAAAAGTTTTCACTGTTGATGATATCTGATGTCCAAACACTCTCTGTCCTTTCTGTTTCCCTGCACAGATGTGTTTGTAAACTAATGGCCTCTAAGACTCGTATTGTGGTCACAAGCAAGTTGGAGCATCTCAAACGAGCGGACAAAATCCTCCTGCTTCACAACGGAGACTGCTACTTCTACGGCAGCTTCACCGAGCTGCAGGCGAAGCGTCCTGACTTCAGCTCCCTCCTCCTCGGACTCGAAGCTTACGACAACATCAACGCAGAGCGACGCAGCTCCATCCTCACAGAAACTCTACGCAGGGTCTCGATCGATGAAACCGCAGGTTTCCGAGGCCCAGACCCAATGCGCCAGTCGTTTCGCGGGCCACACCCCCCAATAATAGTCTCAGGACCTCAAGGTCATCCTGGATGTGACGGCTACCCAGAAAAGCGCAAGCAGTCCCTCATCCTCAATCCCCTGGCAGCTGCTCGCAAGTTCTCCTTCATCGGGAATTCCCAACAGACTGCAAATAATCCACAAAGCATGTCTGAGGACGGGGTTCGAGAACTCTCTGATAGGAGATTCTCTGTAGTACCCGAGGACGATCAAGTGGAGGAGGTTCTCCCGAGGGGGAACTTGTACCATCACGGGCTGCAGCACCTCAACGGGCAGCGGCGTCAGTCTGTCCTGGCCTTCATCACTCACTCTCAGGGTCAGGAGCGCAGAGAGCAGATGCAGTCCTCCTTCAGGAAGAAGCTGTCCATCACGCCGCAGTGTGACCTGGCGTCAGAGCTGGATATCTACGCTCGCCGTTTGTCCAAGGACAGCGTTTATGACATCAGCGAGGAAGTGGATGAAGAGGATATGGAGGTAGAATCCCACAAACACTTTTCTCTCTTTCATGGCGGTGTAGTTGGATGATTCAGTTAGCTGTTCTCATGTCTGATCAGAAAATCCATTTCTTCACAGCAATGCTTCGCAGATGATCGCGAGAACGTCTTTGAAACTACCTCCTGGAGCACCTATCTGCGCTACGTCACCACAAACAAGAGCTTAGTCTACGTCCTACTCTTCATCATCTTCGTCTTCATTATCGAGGTAGATTCATCCTCTTATTTAAGTTTGTCTTTAATCGTTTGAATAGAAACTAAACGTTTGTTTCTCTCATCATCGACAGGTTGCTGGTTCGGTCATTGGAATTTTCCTCATCACTGAGTAAGAGTCACTTTTCAAACTCCTTAAATCTTATGCAGGAAAGTTATAAGTGTCTCAGATTCTCTGTAAAACTTGTGGATGTATTTAGACGATTATTTGTCTCAGTGAAGCAGCTGTAATATGAATTTGATCCGTTTCATTCTAAATCCTTTGCTCAGTGAGATTTGGAGAGATGGTGCAAATCCCTCCTCTCCTAATTACATCGATGAGCAGCACCCCAACGCCTCCTCACCCCCCGTGCACCTGGCCGTCATCGTTACCCCGACCAGTGCTTACTACATCATCTACATCTACGTGGCGACATCTGAGAGCGTGCTGGCTTTAGGGTTCTTCAGGGGTCTCCCGTTAGTGCACACTTTGCTAACTGTGTCCAAAAGGCTGCATGAACAGATGCTCAGCGCTGTGATACGAGCCCCCATGGCTGTGCTCAACACCATGAAGACTGGTGAGGTCCTTTTCATTTCTTCCTCTTAATGAAAAAGGCTTAAAGTATTATTACTATTCAAGGGTTGTCATGCAGAATCTTTAAAGTTTTTTGTTTTTTTTTTCCAGGTCGGATCATGAACAGATTCACAAAGGACATGGCCACCATAGATGACATGCTGCCTCTGGTCCTGTTTGACCTCATTCAGGTATTTTACCCTCATAACGACACAAATACTCTTAATGCATCATTCCTCCAGCAAACTTTACGGCAGTGGTTCCCAAACTATGGCTCGCGGGCCGGATACGGCCCGCCTCCTGAACAAAACCAGAGACGCATTATGATTTTTTTTTTTCAGTCTGGCCACTAAACATGATCGAGACTGATATAAGCATATTTTATTTCATAAATAGCGTTATTTTTTTCCTGAATTGTTTTTCTGTGAAGATCCCAGAGAGGGTTATTAATATTTGGCTCTGTGTGGCTTTCTGGAAAACAGTAAATGTTTACGTTCAGGCACCCCTGCGATCGCCACACTTTTTCTGTTACAAACTGACCCCAGCCCCCCCATCGGAGAAGGGAAAAGTTCAGTGGTCCTTGCAGGAGAAAGTTTGGGGACCCCTGCTTTAAGGTTTATTCTGTCCCTCTGGTAACAAACAAAAACCCCTGTTTTCCTCACACTCTAAGCGTCTGTTGGAAACACTGTGTTTAAGCTGCTGTCTCTTGAAGGCTCCCTGCTCAACAAACCCCCCTTTAATCTGTTTGGAAGCCTGTAAGGGGTAATGCTTTTGGGAAGACCTTGGTGTTTGAGGCCCAAGTCTTGTGAAGATAAGCAGAACATTTCGATCAGTTTACAGTCAGATTCAGGGATTTCTGAAACATATGGATAGAGGTTTGAAAATCTGCACACGCTCAGTCTGAACATCCTGTGTTGGTTCTTTATACGCATGTTTAAAATACGGGAAAGCTGAATACCCCGCTTTAGGTTAACCTACTGAAGATAATAGAAACAGAAATAGAAACATCTGAATCTAAAAGATTGTGTGAAATCATGCAGGAGAAAAAAAAATGATATCAACGAAAATCTCGACAGTAAATCTCAACTTCGACACAATTTGTCATCACTTTTAAATTGTTTCAAACAGTTTATCTTGAAGTTTGATTTTTATAAAAGGAAAGCAAACGAGTCTGTTTCTTAACATCAGTGATAAATGGTGATAAAATTAATAGAAATTTTAGAAATTAACATCTTGAGTAAAAATTTCTTTAACTTTTTTTATGAATTTTTTGTCTTACATGACGACCTGGGGTTGGAAAGGCTTTTGCACAAGTAGCAGCTTCTGATGTTGTATAATCGGTCCACACTGCAAAAACTGAAGTCTAAGCAAGTGTTTCTGTCTTATTTTTATAATAACTGTTTTTTTTTTTTTTATTAATATCACCTAGCAAGTCCACAAAAATGTCTTATTTCAGGATATTCAAAGACAAAAGTGACGCCTGAGAATAATAAAAAGAACATTCTTGTAGGTGTAAACTCATTTCTGCCTCTGATCAGTTTTGTTTTTGTTTTCTATCAGCTGACGCTTATCGTCACAGGCGCCATCTTCACCGTGTCCATCATGCGGCCTTACATCTTCATCGCTGCCATCCCATTAGCCGTCATCTTCGTCATCCTCAGAAAGTACTTCTTACGGACTGGACAGCAACTCAAGCTGCTGGAGGCTGAAGGTGAGAGGAGGTGTCTGCAACGTGTGAATCCATACGACAAATATCCAAACCTGCTTCCACATGCTTGTGTTTAAGATGTTCTTCCAGCAGGGATGAAATTAAACGTTGGCAAATATCCGCTTGAAGTAAAAGTGAGAACATGATAAGAAAGCCCAAAGGTGTGATCGGGAGAAGGGAAACACGTGGGGAGACGCCATCGCTGTCACAGCTACCTGTCAGAAGCAGAGCTGGTATATGGCTGAGGTCCAAGAGAGCAAAGGTCAGAGTAAAGAACAAAAACATGAGGTCAGAGGAGAGGATGGCCGGGCTGCCTCACAGGGGCCTAGACAGGTTCAGGAAGTGAGGCACAGGAAACAACAAATGATATCCACCAATCATCAAGGAATACGGTGTCCCTGTCAGAAGACTGAAGCCGTGTCTGAAAGTCATGAAACAATTGTTTCAGTTTTCTATTATTCTCCCCCCGTGAGTGCTTATTAAAGGCTCGTCTGCAGACACTCCTGAAAGTTTAGAGCAGCAGAACTCTTTTTCCTCTTTGTCCAGTCGAAAGTATTTGCAGGTTATGAAGTGTTTTGAAAAGTTATAGGCTGTATAGTTATATGAATTTTGGGATATTTTCTCACTTTGTGTGAGGAGTGAAGCTCTGTGCTACCAGAGGATTAAAAATGAGGTCACTGGACTGCTGACGAACATGCTCCTCTGTTTGCTTTGGACGCCCCGCTATGAAAACGATCCTCTCACTGACCGTGAGTTTCATGATGATGGCGAGGTTTCCGCAGCTGCTGAAAGCACGATGGGGTCAGAGAGATGAGGCGAGCTGGGATTTCCTTCGACCCCATCCTGAAGTACGAGCCACTCGTCAGACAAACTTCTGTGGATGTTCTGAGCGTTAGTCATTCATATGTTTTGTAGAATTCTCCTACTGCATGAAAGAATTGTTCCATTTACATCACAAAGACATACCTTAAATGTTTTCCCCTTATGGAGACGTGTTTCAGTAGAATCACTGATTCGTTTCCTGAATTTGTTGAGGGTTTGCCTGACATGATTCAGCTCTCAGAGCCGGCAGTCAGAGTCTGACTGATTTAAAGTGCTCTACAAATAAAGTTGGTCGGTTGGTAACAGACAGAAACTTTGAGAAAAAACAGACCGAGTCGGGTTGCAAAGGGGTGGAAAATTTCAGGAGAGTTTCCTGAAAATTTCCATGAAGATTTTAGCTCAGGGATATTCGAAATATTCAAGGTTTGTTGCGTTCGACTTTAAATTAGTTTTTCAAAAAAGTTCAGGAAATTTGGAAATTTTTCGGGGTTTTTTGTCTGTTTTTTATTTTTTGGTTTTTTTACTTGTTATCGACTTGATTTAAAAATATTGCACTAGACATGTTTGCATGTATTTCTGCCTATAACAAACCAAAATGTTTAAATATTTCTACACGTATATGACCAGGTAAATGCAAGTTAATATAAATTCCTGAAAATTCCCAGATCCAACTTTGAAAATTATGCAGAATTTTGCAATCCTATCAAAGAAAGATAATTAACGATGAAAAATGAAAAGTACAAGGAGCAGGCTGCGTGCTGAGGACCACCAAGATAAATAGCCCCAGAACAACAGCCCAGGTAGCCAACTGATGTAACATAAACTGACATCACACATGTACTGGCTACTTGCACTGGTGCTAACGTTAGCTTCCACGGTGTCCACAACGCTCACTGCGGCTGAATCATCTTGCTGCTGCACCTTCTTCTCGTCAGTGTTGGAGGTTTTCTTTTCCTCATTTGATTTTATCTTTGTCTTAAACCACTGATTCATGAGGATTTTACCTGTTGGCTCACTAATGGAGTAACGTTAGCTTGACTGTTTTCTCTGGAGGGGAGTTAAAGGAAACTTTACTGAGTCTCTGCAAACTTTTCTTTTTTTTTTTCATTAAAAAAAAATAATAATTACTAACTGTCAAGGCGGACCACTAGGAGGCGGTGACAGACCACCAGCGGTCCACCGACCTCAATTTGAGAAACTGATATAGCCCGATAATACGACATTATGGGCTCTTTAAAATGGTGCGTTTGCTTTATTTGAATTATTGGCTTCATTAATCGTCTCCTCTCCTCCTCCTGCAGCGCGTAGCCCCATCTTCTCCCACCTCATCATCTCCCTGAAGGGTTTGTGGACTATCAGGGCTTTTGGGCGTCAGACCTACTTTGAGACCCTCTTCCACAAGGCGTTGAACACCCACACAGCCGCCTGGTTCCACTACCTGTGCACGCTGCGCTGGTTCCTCTTCAGATGTGATATGATCTTCGTGCTGTTCTTCACTGCCGCTGCTTTCATCGCCGTAGGAACCAACCGTGAGTGGATGACAAACAGATATGATTAATACAGCGAGCGTACTTTATATAAGATTTACGAAAACAACAGAAGTAGTCGATGAAAACTGACCCTTGAATGTGTTTCGTTACAATCAAACAGGAGTAAAATGACAGATCATCAGCCTAATGAGCTGAAACTGCAGGTGCTTTCATTGCAAATGGTGTGCAGCCTGTGAGGGAATGGAAGCTGCAGCTGCAGGAGTTTGCACACAATAGAGGGAGGAAAGAACATGATGAAATTCCATGAAGTTAGTCAGTAAATCCTTTATTATTTTGCTTCCAGTCCATGGCGTGAAGAAGCCTCAGTCTTATCTGTGTGCTCCAGTGTGCAGAGTCAGATATCAGGATCACAACGCACCCATCAGGAACCACTGCCACCGGATACAGTGACACATACAGAAGGAAGCATGTGTGTGTGCTTGATTAAAGAAATGGGAAACACAAGTACACACACACAGGCAGACATACAAACATGTGTTGCTGCGTCATCGTCTGTGTTTACACTGAGCCTGGATTAAAGGGTCATTTCACAGATCATTAGTTTCCAATAGAGCCCGAAACAGAGCTGGAATACCTGAGTGTTGTTCTGACATCAGAGAGAGCAGCTGTGATTGGACGAGGCTGATGAATGTGTGTGTCTGTGTCACTGTGTGTGTGGTTTTTCAGAGGACAAACCAGGGGAGGTTGGCATCATCGTGGCTCTGGCCATGCTCATCCTGGGAACCTTCCAGTGGGCTGTGATCACCAGCATCACTGTGGACGGACTGGTACGTGGTTCACTGACACAGTCAGTCCTCTCAGGACGTCTGTTCAAATACTTAACAACCTTTAACCATCGAAGACGGTGTCAGATTCTTCTTTATTAATTTGTGGAGGTGACAGAATGTATCACCGTGCGAGGCGTTTATCCAGTACGTACACACACGTGCAGTATTTGACTCCTGATCTCATTCTGTATGAAATAAAACCGCAGTGACTCCCTCCAAATATTCTCACTGATGCTTGAAGAGAGTTTTGAAGCACCCCCTTTGAGCACAGGTGTGTTTAGTTGCTTTATCAGCTTTGTGAGAAAGTATGTGGGCCTTTTGTAGCTCAATAAGTGCTTTTTGTTGTTCTTTTAAAAGTGAAGTGTGTGCAACATTCAGAAAAACAGATGCACTTAAAATGGAAAATAATCACATATCTACGTTTGAATTAGTGAGAAATCACCTGAACATGAAAGATATTTTGGTCTTTGTTCACTTTGAGTGAGCTTTTCATGTTAGAGACAACATATGGTTCCGGGTGAGTTACTCTCGCACTCGAATAGTGTCGCACCAGTTCTTAGTCAGCTGCTTGAGCCCAGCCGAGGCAACCCGCCAGGGCAGAAGGCCCCCGCTAATTCTCACCTGTCCACTAACTTCAGATACAAACACGTCAGTGAAAAAAAAAAAAAAAAAAGATTTAATTTTTTTTTTTTTTAATTTAAAATGGTTTATGTGTAATTAGGGAATTCACGGGGATGGATTCCTATTTTTGCGGTGAAGTTGTTAAAGATTTTTTAAGTGATCCTGAGAAAAAGTCTCTTCTAGATATCTGCCTGATCCTAATCCACAACTTCAAATGAGATCATCATCAAGAATAAAGGTTATTTATAAATGCTATTTCTTAGCTTCCTCATCAGATCAGACAGGACAGGAAGTTTAGCAGCGAGAAGAGAGAGCTGAGTTTTATTCTGTGATTAATTTAGTAGAGATGGTGGAGACTGGAGCTGAACTGACAGACAGAAAAAGAACAGAAGAGAAGAAGAAAGATAAACAGGAGAGAGATAGAGCACCAGCTAAAGGCTAAAACACAAGCTAAAGGCTAAAATAGGAGCTAAACTATAAGATAAAGGCTTAAACACGGGCTAAAGGCTAAATCGCAAGCTAAAGGCTAAAACAGGAGCTAAACTATAAGCTAAAGGTTTAAACACAGGCTGAAGGCTAAACCACAAGCTAAAGGCTGAAACAGGAGCTAAACCACAAGCTTAAGGCTAAACCACAAGCTAAAGGCTAAAACAGGAGCTTAACAACAAGCTAAAGGCTAAAACACAAGCTAAAGGCTAAACAACAAGCTAAAGGCTAATACAGGAGCCAAACTATAAGCTAAAGGCTTAAACGTGGGCTAAAGGCTAAACCACAAGCTAAAGGCTAAAACAGAACCTAAAGGCTAAAACACGAGTTAAAGGTTAATCTGTTTGTGATAAGCAGTTATTCTGCAGTGATCTGATCAAACTTGAGAGTCTGTCAATAAAATGAAGAGTGAGGTTACGTTAGCTCTGATTGGTCGATGAGCAGGACGTAAGGATTCGCTAACGTTACATGTTAGCCTACAGATACGTCTCAGAGCACCAGGTGCTAAACTACAGAACAAACTGACAAAGTTTACTTGTTGTCACGTTTCAAACAGCAGAGCTGTGTAACTGTTGATAAATACCTTACCTCGTTATATCCACTTAAAAGTTGTCTTGAACAAAGAAAAGTAGTGTTAAAAAGAAGATCTGATCTCCATTCATTACCAAAACAAACACACACATTGTTAAGAGCTATGACATCATCACACTGTGTGCATGATTCAACTCTGCTGCTATCATCACCACCGCTCATAGGTTTGATTTCTTTGTAGAGACCAGTGACTCTCGTCTGCTCTGCTGCCGGATTGCTGGACAGGATCCAGAGTGGAAATGTTCATGTTGTCTGTTGCCTGTTGAATTAGCAAGCTAACATGCTAACATTTTAGCTACATTATTTACCAATATGATGCTAACAGAAACTACAGCTTCCTCCCCTTCTCTTCCCTCCCCTCAGATGCGTTCAGTCGATCGAGTGTTCAAGTTCATCGACCTCCCGTCAGAGGAGCCACTGCCGAAGAAATCTGGAGGTAAAGGCGGTCCTGATCTGGTCATCGACAACCCACACGCCCACGACTGCTGGCCCAACCGGGGACAGATGGACGTCCAGGGACTGACAGTCAAATACACCGAGGCTGGACGATCTGTCCTCAGTGATATCTCTTTCTCTGTGGAGGGAGGGCAGAGCGTAAGTCCTGGGACATGGGTGTGAGATGGTTTAAAGGTGGTGTCTTTTGTTTACTATACAAACTGTCTTGGATCAGAACTAACCAAACCATTGAGCTGCGATGAACAAACAAGTCCAGCTTTCTTTGTCTTAATGAACCAGAGCAGGAAAGCTCTGGAAGCCCAAACAAACAGCTTCAGTCTTGATTTAAGTTTGGAGTTAAACTCTTTCTGCTCCTGGCTGTGAATGAATCAGTTTGAGCTCCTGTTAATGAATCCTGGAGGACAGCAGAGCTCGATAAGTGTCTGTGCTTTAGCTTCATCTCATTAGCTTTTCTACAGTCTGCTAATGAACGGGCTAATTGATGGGATGCAGTTTGGATAGAGAGCTTTTCAAGTCTTAACTACCTGAAGGTGTGATGCATGATGTTCATTTTTTTACTGTTTCCTGTTTCTACATGCTGTTCTCCATAAGATTCAGCCAAACAACAGGTTTAAATGTGTTCATCGTGTGTGTTTATCGTGTGTGTGTGTGTGTGTGCAGATCGGTCTGCTGGGTCGGACAGGCTCGGGGAAGAGCACCCTGCTCTCCGCTCTGCTGCGTCTGGCCTCCACTGATGGAGAAATCCTGATCGACGGCGTCTCCTGGAGCTCCGTCTCCCTGCACACCTGGAGGAAGGCGTTTGGAGTCGTGCCGCAGGTACGTCCAAGACTGCTGAGACACACTGAAAATACTGTAAATAAAGTATAAAGATGCAGAATAAATGTATAATCTGGAGTTGTGTCGTACAGAAGAACCGTTAGGAACACTTGTTTCAATGCTCCGGACGTCTCAGGAGGATTTTTTCACTATTCTGGTCTATTTTGAACAGAGGGTCTTCATTCTGACTGGAACTTTCCGGATGAACTTGGACCCTCATGGACGTCACAGTGATGAGGAGCTGTGGAGGGTAGCTGAGGAGGTGAGGCTTCAACTTCAGACGGTTTAATAAAAGAAGACAGAAGTTTTATTTTCTCAAGACTCTTTCTTCAGTTTTTGGTCTCTCAGTGTCCACCTGTCCCGTGCGTCCTCAGGTGGGCTTAAAGTCGGTCATCGAGCAGTTTCCAGACAAACTGGACTTCCAGCTGGAGGACGGAGGAAACGTGCTGAGCAACGGGCACAAACAGCTGCTGTGTCTGGCTCGCTCCATCCTCAGCAAGGCTCGCATCCTGCTGCTGGATGAACCCTCAGCCTACCTCGACCCCATGTCAGTATCAACCCCCAAATCACTCTGTGTGTGTGTGTGTGTGTGTGTGTGTGTGTGTGTGTGTGTGTGTGTGTGTGTGTGTGTGTGTCCAATAAAGGTAGATTATAATTTGTGACACGGTTCCTGCTTCAGCCCCAAACAGCTGAAACCTGAAAGTGTTTTTTAGTTTGGTGTGTTTTCCCTGAGAGCGCGGTGCAGCTGAGGTAATGTGTTTGTGACGTTCCTGTCACTGCATATGGGGACAATCTAAAGTACTTACAGTTAATACGTGTGTGTGTGTGTGTGTGTGAGGGAGGGTTGACTGTAAATGAAGCCTGTAATGACGGAGTTTAACGCTGCCTGCTGCCTCTTTCATGTTCGCCCCAGCAGGAGCATACCTGCTAAGCTAATGTTTGAGGAGCTGAGAGAGCGAGGCTTTGATGATGATTGTGTGTCTGTGTTTGTGTGTGTTTGTGTGTGTGTGAGCAGAACGTTGCAGGTCCTGAGGAAGACGCTGAAGCAGGCGTTCTCCGGCTGCACCGTGATCCTCTCCGAGCACAGAGTGGAGCCGCTGCTGGAGTGTCAGTCCTTCCTGGTGAGTCTGGATCAGATTTTGGGGTCTGAGAGTCTGCACATACGTCCTGTTTGGTCTTATATTAACATCTGAACACTCAGGGGGGGTTTGTGGAGCTCATAGTTCAGCCCCTCCTGCTGGCTGTGTGTCGTGACAGCAGCAGGAGGGAGGTGACCTCAGGGTCACAGCAGAGTGCGGAACGGTGTATTTGATACATGACGATAAAAAATGAAAAGACTTTAATTTTTCTCAACGACATATTTCATGAAATGTTCTTCATGTGGAAGAAAGAAAATAAAATCTGATGTTTTAAAAGAATCAGATGAAGGAAAATGACTTCAGACGGACGTCTGTGCTGTCTTATTACAGAAAATGATCCTTTTACATCAGACGTCTGCAGTTTCATAACAACTGAGGATAATACGTCCTGCACCACACACACACACGCACACACTCACAGAGAGAGAGCGAGAGAGAGAGAGAGGGAGAGAGAGAGAGAGAGAGAGAGAGCTGGGTGTGTTTGTGGTTGTAAAGTAGACCTAATGTGGCTCAGCACTAAGAGGAAGGTTCACTTTGTTCTGTCCAAAAACACAAACTACAGAGAAGCCCACACACACTAACACACACTCTTTCTACAGCTCCTG